>OMNW01034784.1:23201-35682 GCA_900303245.1 Selene dorsalis | reverse complement strand
AGAGAGAGAGAGGGAGTTCAGAGACACAGAGGAGGAGAGAGGATCTAGAAAGAAGAAAAAAAAAGGATACGGCAGCAACAGTGCGAGCACCGAGCCTCCGAGAGGAATTTACTACCACAGCAAGGGAGAGCCCAGCTCCAACTATTGATAGCTGCGGCTTCTTTTTGCCTTTAGTCTGCATTTGGCTCTAAAATGGTTTTTGGCTGTTGAATAAATCATACATTGCTGTTTTCTGAGGGCTATTTTCATTCAACCACAAAAACATCCTCACTCTGGCAACAGCATCCATTCGGGAACACAATACTTGGTTTGAGAAAAGTTTCCACTGAGCTAAAATGGAGATGAGCTCATCTGTGGACACCGGTCAGTCACTTCGACTTTAACTTACTAATGTTTTGTAATTCAGTCACGTTTTATGACTGAATCGATTATTATTCCTGAGTAATTTATTAAATTATCTGCAAAAACACAATGTGACGTAGCTCAGTGCATCCTCTACTTCAGGCTACCTGGGAGGAGAAGTTACACTCACAAACAATAACCTTTAAGTTATTTATTTTATTTTTTTTATTTGTTGAATAGTCCTCATTTGCTAAAAAATGAGCCCTGGTAAAACTGTCATCCGCCTTTTTGTTTAAACGCACCACCACCAACTCAGTTTCTTTCTACCTGATAAACAGGAGCTTATAATGAAGTCACATGAACATGGTGCTTTACCAGCTTTCAACACACACACACACACACACACACACACAGATTCACATGCAGCCAAGGCACAGCTGTCAGGAATTGAACTCTGGTTGGCAGCTTAACAGCCCAAAACATTCCTGCGTGCATATCATCTGTCTGATTATAATAGATGTATCTTTCATAAAGGATCGACGTGCTCTGATAATATACTCAAGGTGGCGGTTCCCATTCCAAAGAGCGTCTACCACTGTGAACTGGAAGTACATTAAAAACAGGTATCAGCCCTTTCTGCATTGACAGGTTCTATCTCACCTTTAGCTGGTGTGATGTGATCTCAGACATCCTGTATCTGTGAGGTTATAATGTGAATGTGAAGCATCTGCAATAACAGTAACGAAATCAACATCGCCTCGTGACAGACTAAACGTTGACAATAATACACCTTGATACATCAATACGCTCTGCTGCTCATTTGACCAGAGAGGAGCAGTGAGCCGTGGAAGAGAGTGAAAGACAGTTTGAGAAAGCTTCTTCCTGTAATTACTGTGGCTGCATTCAACAGCCTTCCCTGCTGGGACTAGTCAGACAGGACCATTCACTAAATGAGTCACGTACAAAATCTGTGTTGTTCACACTTAAAAAGAACACCATCATTTTGGAGCACACCGGAAAAGATCTTTGATTTTCCTCATGAGATGATATGTAATCTCAATAGAAAGACACACACACACATACACACACACACACACACCACATGCTGAGGATGAGCACTACTCCTGCTTATGTGAGTCATCACAGGGCGCTGCTAAGCAGCCTCAGGTTAACTTCTCCCCCTCTCTCTGCCCGTGTGTGAGTGTGTTCAGGCTGTGACGTCCCTCCCTCTACGTCTGCTGCTACCAAGCCTTCACCTCTGCAAACCTTCTTCCTTCCTTTCTTTTATTTCCCTTCTTTAGTCACATCTCTCAGCTTGGCTTCTCTGCTCGCCCTGTTTGCCTTTTGCTGTGTCTATTACCATGAGGAACCTACAAAAACCTTGCGCTTCTTTCAGTACCACGTCATTCAAATAGGTTTACAACAGCTTTCAACTGTCTACAGGTGCCTGTACCTGGGAATAAAACCACATCTTGGATTACATTGTTAAAATCACTCTAAATTGAATTACACAGTGATTTGCTATGACTACTACACAATTTTCGCGGCAAGCATGCCGCTTCCATGTCAGCTGTATGATGACAAAAGTCATATGAAGAAAAAACCCTTTTTGATCTCTTTGAAAATGTTTCCTCTGATCATCTAAGCCTAACAGAAATCTACATTCAGTTTGATTTTGTTATGTAATTCCAATGACCTCCAGTTTTTCAAAGTGTCCACACGTCCACAAAGTGCTGTCGCTGCCATTTGTGTGATTATGCAAAGCCAGGAAGACAACTACGAAGACCACTCCTCTCTTCTATGTGAAGGATTAGCCGGTCACGGTTAACTTGTATGTGATGATATTAGTTCATGCACCAGCTTAGGCAGTTATCAGTTTTTACAGTGGTTTGTATTCTTCTGTGCACTTTCAAACTGAATTTAAATCGTACAACAATACATAGTTTCTCCATCTTTCTCTGGCAGTGATTCATCCCTCCTGCAGCAGCTTGGTCTTTCAGAGACTCTTTTTAGGAATAGGTGACCGCCTCTATTTCCTAAGGAAGCTCAGATCCTTAAACATCAGTAGTAAAATGCTGCAGATGTTCTATCAGTGTGTGGTGGCACGTGCTTTATTATATGCTGCAGTCTGATGGGGAGGAAGTTTGGGGGAAAAAGCAGGCAATGAGGCTGGATAAGCTTATTAAGAATGCTGGCTCTGTGATTGGAGTAAAGATGGACTCTCTGGGGGAAGTGGTGGAGAGATACACAATGAGGATGGTGGAGGCCATCCTGAACAACACAGATCATCCACTTCATAATAGCTTAAAGAAGCAGCAGTGGTGGATGGCTCCTCTCTCTTCGTAGCAGGACAGAAAGATACAGAAGATCTTTTATACCTACAGCCATCAGACTTTTTAATTCTTCTGCAAATTGTAGATGAGCTGACAGACAAATGAATTTCCCTTTGGCATTAATAAAGTAATTCTATCTATCTATAGGGAAGTACAAGATGTCCATATAAATCTACATTTTTCTGATATGGAAGTGTACGTGAACTATAAATAATATGTAAGCATTTGTAATTTGGTACAGTCTTGGATTTATATAGGATTGCTAATGATACAGATATTTTACTCTTTATATAATCACCACGTTTACTCCATGTCAATTCATCATCTCATGGCGCCTCAGCCTCACGGAGTTGGTCTCTTTTCTGTCTGACAAGTTCACAAGTGGACCAGAAATCCTTCCGCAGGTTCAAGTGGACACACCCACTGTTAAAGGACAACATCAATCTCTTCCCTAGCATGTAACCCTGCTCTTGTGCGTTGAGTGCATGGTTGTTGCACAGTTCATCTGCCAACTCTTCAAGCCATATTCACATATTCTTAAGAAGCACTTCATGCAAATCAGATGAACTGTGGCTCATTTACATAATCGAGGTTGGTACGAGGCGTTTATTTGCTTTATGCAAATCACAAAATCGCTGAACTGTCTGTGTTGAAAGGTTCTATAGAAATAAGTTTGACCTCCCCGCTCAAAATAATAGACACAAGTTAGAATCTAGGCCAAGAGAGAAAAGTCAACGAGCTATGGTATGAAAGTCTGCTGCTAATTAGACAGGGCATGGATTTGTGATATGTGATTCCAAATCACTAAAGTAAGCAAATCGTTCAATTCTACATGGTGACCACCAAAATAACAGACGAACCAGGGGTTTAAACTAATAAGTCATATGGCGGCCGGCCTTATGTCTTGAATGGAGAAACCTGCGAGAAGAAGTGCACAAAAGTTTAAGGAAGAGGTCAGGTTTAGGAAATAATTAGCAGCTAGAATTGGACTGTTACCCAAATGACGCAATAACTTCAGGAGACCTAGGTGTCTGTAGGGTGTGGGAGGCAGAAGCTCTTTTGATAAGGTCAGCAATGACAGCACTGTGGGGCTTTCTGAGATTTTCTAATTAGGAAAAGGGTAGCTGATGCTGGGAGACAAACTGACTGATCACTTTAAGCAAATACACGGACACCGGATTTGAGTGAACCCTGTAAACAAAATGAAAGATACTCAAAAAATATCAAGGCCGTCTTCTGTTGCAGCCTTATTTCTATTTCACGGGATTATTTTGGAGGCGGACATGTTGTTGCACAGGTCAAGTAAGTAAATGAAGGTGGAACATGGAGGCAGCTGCTCAGTGCTGACACAATCCTATGGAAGTTTGTGTTTGTGCACGTTCATGTGAAATTGCAAGGTTAGGACATTGCAAATAGTAGAAAATATTTCAGTTTCGAGTCAAACATTGTGAAACTCAGTGAAAATAACACAACAACACAAACAAAAAGTTGACCAATGGAGGACATAAGGGCAAAAAACTGTGGTATCTAAAGTTTTCTACCAAGGCCAACTCTTATGTTGAGATATTCTTTATTTATTTTAGTTTTGTTTCTTTGATAGGGGCTATACATATTAATGAACATCAGTACAAACTATGCAAGTAATTAATAACTCCCGAACTCTTTTTATTAGTGCAAAAGTGTTCAGTACAATTGTGTATTGAGTGAGGGGCAGGCAATATAAGATGTATCTTCTCCCTGCCCCTTTCCAACCATCGAATAGGAAAGTGTTGTGTACTGGTATGTTTATTTGGGAAAAGCTGTAAATTACCTTGGTTGAAAGACAGAAAGAAAAAAACAAAGACCAATCTCATGTGGTCACATTTTCCACTGTGCAGCTTTAAGGCCTCTGGATGAGTGTTAGAAACCTGATACATCCCAAGTAATAAATCCTCAAGGTTAATTTAGCACTGAATGTAAGTGTGTTAATCTAACTCAGGGAGACTCTCAGCAGTAATTGCTGCCAAAGGGCACACGATGCTGAAAGGAGGCTGTGCATACTTTTCTAAATGAGAGATTTCAGTTGGTGATTTGTAATGATTGTGTAAAAACTTCAAGAATAAAAGCATTTTGTGTTTTTACTCTTTGTGGAAGCGCTGCTGATGGTGAGTGAAGAAGATCCTTCATGTTCCAATTGTACCTTCTTGTGTTGCGGCTTTAAAGGGATAGTTCGACATTTTGGCAAATTCGCCTACTGCCATAATCCCTTTAGTCTGAGGAGTAGATTTGTTACCTTTATTTGTTACTGCAAGCTGTTTTGAGATTGGTGAGGGAGAGATGTGAGCCGCTATAGAGGCTCATGGAACTTCTGGTTCTCCACATATACACAATCCAACAACTCCAAAACGCTCTGGTGCACAAGTTGTGATCCGCACATCCACCATGCTATGAAATAATAACATTTAATTATTTAACATTACGAAATAAGGCTAGTTCATCTTTGAATTGATCTTTAAAAATGTGCTGTGTATGTGGCTCCTTTCCACATACATGTGCATCTCAATAAATTAGAATACAACTGTCAGGTCAGCAGTCTTCTCCACGATAGTGTTACTACTAAACCAGAAAAGAGACCATTGAAAGGCTCAGGAAACCTTTGCAGGAATTAATTTCCAAGTTTGTTTGATTTGATTGGTTTGAGTTGTTTTGCTTTAATGAGGTGATTGGGGTGTGACACCATTAGGTTATAATTGCCATGTCTTCCAATGTGTTCCCTGGTTTCAGGTGGTGAGACTGTTAGCATTAGATGTGTGGATCAACAGTAAATGTATACCTGACTGTCACAGTTGACACAAATCAAAGGCTTCTGGGGAAATTCCATAGAAAATGCTTGGGGTCATTTTTGACCCCACGTATGGAAAAGTGTGGTACTGATACAAAAAATGCACATTAAAAAAAAACTTAAAAAATATAAAAGTTACATACAAATCCAAATGGCCTCATGTCAAAGACAACCTATTTGAGGAATACATAATCGATAAAAATTTAAAATGACAAAGATATTGCAAAAAAAAAAAAAAACGCTAGGGTCTTTTTTGACCCCACTTATGCATCTAAGAGGTATTGTTTAGTGTCTTGTAAACCAAATCAATCAATATATCTCGTTTGATGAGAGCAAACGTGCAATTTTCAGTGCTGCTGTTTTTTTGCCTCACTTTACTGGCACAGAACCTGAGGGCAGTACTTTAGTAAATAAGAACAATCACACTTTTAACTATTTACCACCTGCAAAGGGCTGCAAATCCTCAGTAAATGTCCCACCAGGAATCTAGCTTTTCAGTTCAATTCAGTGCAGCAATAAACTGTCCCAAATAATGAGGATACTAGAGCTCTTGATAAATATGTCTCATTGTTCGATTTCAGGGAGAGACCTGTCCCACGCTCAGCTGTTCGGAGCAGTGTAGTTTGCAGACTTTTGATAACCACATCCACAGATCTGCAGCTTTCCCCCGCTGTTCTCCAAAAAAAAACACTTGTGGTGTTGGTGAGAGTGGATCATGTTAACCTCTTTCTATTCCACCCTGACAGTCTCAGAAACAAACAGCTTTGTCTGTGCATCAAACAGTCATGTAACAAATTTTGTCCCCAGATAGGCGTGCACGTGTGGCGGCCGCATCTACTCACTAAGCTAATGTGTCTCTGCAGGCAGACAAAACACAGCAAGGTAAACACATTACTGAGCTGTGCTCCAGCAGCAGGAGAAGCTCCTGAGCCACAAACACAGAGAGAAAACACAAATGCAGAACTTTCCCTCCTACATCCAACAATACGCTGTGACACTGGGTTATACTGAGGAATAATGTTATGCTTTGAATTCTCACACCTAGTGATCGAAACAAACACATTTCACCTCGTGTTGCAAAAGTTACTAAACAAAATATAGAAGATTTCATGGGTTCATGGGTTTGAGAACTTGGATGGTGAGACATTGAACAAAAGATTTTGACAGATGACTTGAATTTTGTGAATCAAGACAAGTAGCACTATGCAGCAGATGCTAACTAATCCGGTTTGAGCATTAAACCACCTGGTTGGGACACAGTAGCAGAGTTTACATAGAGCCAAATATTCCAATTAGAATCAGTTTAGATATCCAAATGAAATAAAAATGCTCAACCAAACCAGATGGAATTTCATTTGGTTTCAAAGGGCTAAAATATTCCTTCTCCCAAATTGATCAATCATAAAATTATATCATATAAACTGTGAAACTGAATGTTGTCTGGTTGTGTTCTTTCTGCACATGCTCCGTCTTG
Organism: Selene dorsalis; assembly: GCA_900303245.1. Taxonomy (NCBI): domain Eukaryota; kingdom Metazoa; phylum Chordata; class Actinopteri; order Carangiformes; family Carangidae; genus Selene; species Selene dorsalis. Next base: position 28,712 of record OMNW01034784.1, on the reverse strand, counting down.
ACATAAATCTGTAGTGACCTTTCTTCACTTGCAAAATATGGCAGCTTCCAAGCACTGCATGCAGAACTGGTCTACAGCAGAGAGTTTGTTTTTGATACAAGCTTTCAAAGAACTGAACATTATTGCCCCCTTTGATGGTCAGAAAACAAGAAACAGTGAACTCTTTAACTGTTTATCAGACATTAGATCATTTGATTAATCTGCGCATGTCACACAGTTGTGAAAAGTCCATTCTGAACAAATGCAGTGGCGCATACACACCAGATCGGAATAGATCATGTCACATGTTGACAACAGTTGACATATAATCCTCGGAATCAGAATGAAAAAAAGTCTGCATGTCAGATAAGATAAGATGTACTTTATTCTACTTTACCAGGAGGTATGTGTGGTACTTTATTGTAAACCTGGCTGATGTCATGCACAGAGAGGAGAATGTTGAAGTATCACAAGATTTCAGTGTCAGGTAACAGCTGTGTAGCAATAGGAGTCATTGTATTCTAAATAGAGATTCTCAAGAAAGCATATAAGGAAGGTAAGATAAGGCCTAGTCTGGAGCCTTGTAGCACTAGGTGAAGAGGAAGTCGTCACATTGTTGCTTTGAGAAGAAGCTTATCTGTTTGCAGTAAGCAAACCACTCAAGGACCTGTCTTTGAATTTCTGCAATTGTTGACAAAAGTGTTTTAACATGGTCATAAAAGAGTCAGAGTTTCCTTTTCAATATCTCAGCAATCATTCATAACACATAATAGAGAAATGGAAAGGTCAGTAGTGCAGATTATCTTCATCTAATCCCATGATATACTCAATTAGCCTAAAATTGGAGATTTTAAGGGTACCACAGTCAATACAGTTGTAGTGTAAGTCAGGACATTTGCTTTGTCTGAAGATATTTTAAGCACCTATGGGAATAGTCTCATTTAATAATAATTTTTGGGAAGTTTAGTAGCAGCCATATATGTGTGGACAAAGACGTTAAACAGAGAGAGAAAGGAAAAAACAATCAACTTTAAACAAGTTGTGATTCGGCCCGGGGTCACCCCCAGGATCCCTGGAATCACCTCAAGGATCCCTATACCTGCAGCCTACAGGGTTCAGCACTTCCCAAACAGGCAACCAGGAGGCTTGTGTCAGGGAGTGAGCTGTGGTCTCATTCACTCACTCACTGCTAAGCACCATGTACCATATTATAAATATTAAACTGTAATACTGAAGATAGGAAAACAGGGGCCACTCAACAAAACAGGTCCACAATGCTGTTAAAAAAATAAAAAAATAAATATTCATAATCATTTCAGTTTTCAATTGTGCTTTACCTGTCAAAAAATAAAATAGAATAAAATAAAATAAAACAAACAAACAAACAATTCCATCAGAAAAGCAAATTCAGTTAATTATAATTCTGCTAGTCTGACATATTGTCAGTGTGATACAGGGTTGGCGTGATGACAGATATGATGATGGACTACTTGACACATGATGAAAATGAAAACTTGTTATTTTTAAAACTAAAGATGTCAGTGAATGACTTCCTGCCTGTGTCAGCACTGCTCAGTCACGACTGGAGTTTCCCAGAGCTGCCATATGGCCAGCGTAGGCCTGGTTACAACACACACACTCTGTCCTGTTTGTTCAACTCATTTCACTTATTCGCCTAGATTGTTCCTAGTTCTGGTCTTATTCAATTATACGTTAATTCAGTTAAACTAAACCATATAATTTGATCTTGTTTAGTAACACACCCCAGACTTCAACACCTGAACAGTGACAAATGAAATGGAATGAACCTGGTGACAAATTAACATCATGACAGACTGATGTGTTGGGTATAAAACTTAGATACAATGTCTTTAGTAGGTGAAGCTAATGAGGAGAATTAGTTTGCTGTGTCAGTGTGTTGTGATGGTAACTGGCAGGGTTTATGTTTCAGAGGAGACATAAGAATTTAAGAATTCTAGTTGGATGCAAAATTATGAACACCCTAGAGTGTAGTATGAGTTGTCAAACTGTTTTAGGCGAAGAGACAGTACATTTATTTTGATGTGAAAATACAAGTTTGAAACATAAGATAAATCAACAAATAACATGAGGTTACAGGATTAAAACTGGGAATATACGTGAGGCCCATAAGTCTAAATGTAGTACCTACACATATACAGAACTCTCAAGAACAACGATGGAAATATATAATATACTTTTTAGAGGATCATCATCAGATGGGAATGGGTCATTCTTGCTGTTATTTAAAGTGTCACCTCTTGTATATCCAAGTGTTAAGTCTACAGTGGCACTGCCTTGTTTCCAGCAGCTGTTGTCAGTGACAGAGCCAATGTCCACTTAGCACCTGCTCTGCACCAAACAGCAGCCAAACACAGCTTAAAGAGGAACTATGCAGGATTTTTACCGTAGCTATGCTGCATTTTTACCTTAATTAAGCAGCTTCTGATTGATGGTTAAATAAATGACTTGTAACTTGTTGCAGGGAGAATGGAGGCTCTCTGTCTTCCACCTGGCGTCTCTTGGCTGAAAACCAACCTTGCAACATCAGTGCAGTACTTGTCCCAGCTGTCATCTCTGTGCACTGCAACACAAACACGCCCTGTAACCTGTAATCTTTTGTTTATGACAATGAGGACCACACAAATATACACATCATAACATCTTATGTAACGTTATCCACCACTCCATGGATTGCTTTTTCGCCAGCTTCATCAAAAACAAATGCACATGGTGCAGAGGAGGGTTAGCAAAACAGAGGAAAAGTGACCAGACTTGCATAGTTCTCTCTTTAAGACCTGCAGCTACGAACGTTTTTCATCTCCTGAGACGGTCACTACCGAAGGCAAACAGGACTCTGTGATGTTCTCTGTCTGCTAGAGATGTAACTAAGCAGCTGTGTGAAGCCATATGAAATTTGTAATGTCTACATTTTCTGTTTTTGTAAAGCTGGTCAATGCCTTGAGATAAGTTGAATTTGCTCTATGTAGATAAATGGTTTGTCTCTTGTTCCCTGTCTGTTAGTTCCCGTTTTATTTTGAAGGTCCTGTGTCTTGTCTTCGTAGTGGAATTCGTAGTGGAATAGAAGTCAGAGGGGCTCAGAGAAACCTGCACTTACCCATTGTCTGCACACCAGCTAAGGCCGTTGTTGATTGTGTCCATTGTCCATTGTCTCTGCAAACTTCAACTCTCCAACACCTAACATTCACTAAAACCACTGCAACTATCCACCTGGCCAGTAGTGCTGTGATAAATTCTGACTGGTCTGCATTTAACGCAAGTAGCTAATGGTTCCCTACTTGTTTCATTTTAACCCCAACCCTAAAATAGATATTTGGGGGTTTTAGACTTTTTAAGGCTCCGCCTGTTAAACAGTGACAAAAACACGCTGACCCCAGTGGCATTTAAAAAGACTTGTGCTTCAGTATTTCTAATCGCAGCCAGTCATTTCAGCTAATGTGGCTACGTGATTTATAAATTGCTTTAGTTGTTGTGAAAGGTTGCACTCAACAACATGAACTAAATGTATCAGTGACCGTCAGTAGCTGCTGAATTGAAATCTTTAATCTTTCACATCTCATTAAGTTTCAAGACTGTCATTAATTTACTCACTCAATTAGTTTGCACAAAATTATGAAAATGAGTGCATGTGTTAACCAAAGCAAGGGCACCAGGATCTTACAACATTATCCTGTGTAATTTCGATATTATAATAAGACAAAGTCTTGGAATATGTGTTTTAATTACACCCACTCTAAAACTCAGTGCAGAGTGTTAAATATCACAGTGATCTGAGACTGTGACACTGTGGTCGCACGTTTTCGGAGCCATGTTTATCATGCAGGACAGTTTTCTGCAGAGATTACTCTTTGTCTGAACTTTTGAGATTCAAGTGTCGATGGTTTAAAAGCACTCTGCAATCCAAATTACATAAAGTCTACTGTTTTTGAGTGTGTGCAAATCGAGATCAATGAAGGGCTCGATATGAGATTCACCACGGTTAAAATCCAAGGTGAAAAAAAAAAATGCTGATTGTACGCTTTCGCAGCAGCAGCTTGTGCGTAAGGACAAATGTTTTCACACAGGATGCCAGAAGAAATCACGTCTGAAAGCTGTGAGGTAATGAAGTTTAGGCAAGTTGGTATGAAGATAAAGTGCAATATATTAAAACATATAGCAAAAGCTGGGAATAATACATCTCAATTCAAATTCTGAAAGTATCTATTGCCTCGCTGCTCCTCCCCTCTTCTGGGCCAGCATATATCTCCAAATGTTATTAAAGCTGTGCGAGACAGAGACAGATATTGGAAAAAGGGAACTGTGATGTTGGCTTGACTTTATAAGGACTGTCTCGCAGGAATGTAGATGAGTATGAATGACACTGGCGTGTGTTGGAGGGGGCTACAGATTGGATATCCTGTGAAGATATTCCACTGAAGATATTACATACTAGTATACGATACCTCCTGCTTGGCTTTGGAGAAAGGAAGACCCATAGGAAGACATCATATCTCAGTAATGCTTTGACAGTATTTCCTCAAATTTGGCACAAACATTCACTTGGATTCAAATATGAAGAGATTAGATTTTGATGGCTAAAGGTCAAAGGTCACGGTGACCTCGTGATATTGGCCTCATGAACAGAATACCTTAAAACTACACACAAGAAAATATCTTCAGGTTTAGTTAACACAAGTGTCCACTTGGACTCACACAAGATATTAGACTCCTGTGATAACAGGTCAAAGGTCAAGGTCACAGTGACCTCACAAGATATGGTTTGGCTTTCTATTTTTCTATCTCTGTAATGCCTTGGAAACTACTTAAAGCAACACTATGTAGTTTCTCGACCTTACAGTAATGTTTCTTAACTCATTGAAGTGGTAGAAAAATGGTCAATAGAACAAATAGTACCGCCACTGCAGCCTGAGCCTCATTGGCTGCCAAAGCACTCTGTACCTTTCCTGTGTGGGTAGGAACACAGCGCCCCCCCCCTATCTGCCATGAAGGTAAAGAGTGCAACCAGCTTCACGAGCATCCCCAGGGAAGCACAGTACGTGAATTTGTTGACGGAGCCGATGGCGAAGGAAAGCAAAGAGGGTTTTGTTGGAAGGGGCGAAGAAAGAAAGTGACAAAGTGATTGAACACAAGCCTGGTCAGAGTTTTGTGTGTCACCAGAGCTCTAGAGGGGAGGCTGGCCGGCCGCGTGTCCCAGCACAGAGTGCTCGTATGCAGGTGGGAGGAGCAGGAAGACTGGGCTTGAGTCTGATTCCTCCCGTAACTCTGACGAGGGGAGTCAGATATTTAGGCTATCCGTGTTTAGAAACTACATAGCGTTGCAAAACGTTCACTTGGACTCAAAGATGAACTAATTAGATTTTGATCTTCAAAGGTCTAAGTCAAGCCAGCTGATTGTCCTTGGTATCATTTAGAAATTCAGTTTCAGTTCATTTAGAGCAGGGCCAGATGAAGGGATGTTAGGGCTACAGACAAATTACTGCTTATAAAAATTCA
>OMNW01034784.1:10865-22892 GCA_900303245.1 Selene dorsalis | reverse complement strand
TATTCATCCTAACAAGCCTGTGTCTAAGGAAACAAACAGCGAAGCCACTCTGTAAGACAAACTTGTTCTAAAGAACAAGATAAGAAAAAGAAAGCAGGTTTGGAATCACAATCAAATGTTTTAGCTCCAAGGACATTGCACAGAGCACAACACTGATGAATGGTTCAGCAGCACCATCAACACAGCGACAGACTGGAGCACCGTGCTTCTTACCTGGGGACAGCATGAATATAAAGCAGACAAGGTGGTGTAAGGCACCACAGGGGCTATTCACATATACAGAGCAGAAACTGACAGAAGTGCTTGACCACAGTGAAAATACATAACAACTAATACTTATGCATATTATTAACGGGCAATTCTTCCATTATTCAGTTTTTTTTTTTTACATTTCCTATCATTCATGGTGCTTGAATTACATTTTTTTCCCTGAAAATCAGCATCTTACAACCAATTATCAACAATAATATAGGTAATAAGAATTCAACCAAGCTGGACCCAAATACAGTGGAGAGATTTCAACCCGAAGCAATGATTTGAACATGCAGAATCAAATCCATGACTTACGTTTAATCATGTATTCTTCATGTATGTGCAACATTCAGTATGACTAATTGTACACGGTCCTCCCTCCTCACATGCTGTATGGTTCTGCAAAGCCACAGTTTAAACTCTTTGCAACTCCTCATCATCATTCTTGTGGGTGGATCATGTCAGACTTTGCAAACCAGTCTTTCTTATCCATAAGTTCTTTTGTGCTATAAATGTGCAGGTCTTAAACTGATTATGTAAAGGGCACTATATCCTCTTCTTGAGAGGCATACATATGCCTATTTCCTCAAGAGTACCCTCTTATGAGTTTAAGTCTACACCATAAGTAGCCTCTCCTCTCTGCTGTAGCATTTCTTAAAACACTGACTGGTGCCAATAGATAAAGTCTCAAGGGTTATGAATCAGCAGACACCAGACGTTTCCCCCCTCGCTCAGCCAAGTGTCCGTGTCACTGGAAATGGGATAACAGTCAAAGCAATAGATAGATAGATAGATCTGTCTATCTACAACACAACCGAATGCAAAAACTGTAAGCAGCAGTTTTCCCTCTGGAAACAGAACGTGTTTCTGTATTTGGCTGTGCTGTATTTGAGTCATGTGTTGTCAAATTGATGGTGCGTTCTGAATTGTTTACCACCTTCCGCTGCCTCCTGCAGGAGAATGCTCCAGTGTCACTAAACAGAAACTGTCTCACCGGTTTCCATCAACCAGACAGTGAGTTCAGTGAAATTCATCCTCAAACATCAGATCTGAATACAGTGGAACACACAGAACCACACCATGAACAACTCAGGCTGATTTGAGAGCGCTGAGAGGACCCAGTGTTAGAAAAGTAATATTAGAATAAGGTATTTAGAGAGCATATTTGCAAATGCAAAGTCATATCTGTACGTAATGTCATGGAAACATCGCTGTAAATTACACTTGCACTTGCATGTGGTTATTCTCTGGTACGTATCGGTCCTGTTTGAGTGCGACTGATTTCCATTGCTCGCTTCGAATCCTCTGATCTTTGCCATGAAAGCACAAGCAAAGCTCTATCCTGGAGGAACGTGTTGAAAGGTAATTTACACAAAGGCCTAAGTTAGTTCTCCTCCTCTATATATGCACTCCTCCACTATTCCACTGACTGTCACTATTACCATCCACTACCCACCTCTCCTCTCTGACTGCTCCTTTATTCCCTCCGCGTCTCGGCCCTACGCTGCATATTTAAAGCAACAGGTCCCTCCGTTTAAACACCTCGGATTGGAGCGTGCGCACGTGTGTCGGTTTTAAGTGTGATTACTCCAGGAAGCGGCTGATAGCGGCGGTGTGCATGACAACTCCGCTCCTGATTTGTGTCTTTGATTATTGAAATGTAATTACAGGGGTGAAGAACAACAGCGTATACGTCCGGCCGCCCCTCCTCCCACCCTTTTTTTTTCTCCTCATCTCTATTTTCTCTCCTCCTCACTGCACTTTGGTGGAGAAGTCTGCCATCCACAGGGAGGGATGGTTGAGCCGGCGTCCATCACTGCGTTAATGGTGATATATGCCCTCTCATTAACATGGCCCACACGTTCCGCACTCCCCCGCTCCGACCGCCGCCCCACCCTCCTCCTCCTCCTCCTCCTCCTCACCTCTGCTCCATCCTCCTGTCTGTTTTCTTATGGGTGCTTTTATCATTCATTAATGCACTCCAGCTTCAGGTGTGCAGTATATCAGGAGCTGTCAATATGTGCCCGCGCACTACGGCAGCGTGTGACACCGCCGGCTCCTTTGACAGCTTCTTCTGATGCCACAGATTGATCTCCTTCATTTACTCTGAGTGAACAATTTAAAGAAATGGTTTCTTTTCCTTTTACTGACAGCGAGATGTGAATATGGATATTCATTGCATTTCTGTTTCACAGAGATCTGGAAGGACACGGTTAGGGTAAGTTCCGTTTTTTGCAACCAACCTTTGGAAGATATTTAGATCCACTCGCGATCTACGTGTATCCATATAACGGGAGTTGTTGGGGCAACGATGCAGCGTCTAAATAAGACATTATCTGCTGTGAAACTCCTTCATTTCACCAATATGTTGTTATGAATCACCAGCACTATTCTCCCGTGAGTTCAGAGCGGCTCGGAGTTGTGTTGTTATTATCACCAGGGTTTTTTACACGGCTTTTCACTGACATACGACTTCGGCAGTGTCACAGAAGTGACGTCATCAAGGTCGTAGCTGGTGATTCATAACAACATATTGGTGAAATGAAGGAGTTTCACAGCAGATAATGTCTTATTTAGACGCTGCATCGTTGCCCCAACAACTCCCGTTATATGGATATACGTAGATCACGAGTGGATCTAAATATCTTCCGAAGGACTCCAAGTTTCACCAAAGTTGTTCAGGTGAGTAAATGAACATATCTTATGCTAGAAATAAGGTCCAGGTTGCAAAAAACAGAACTTCTCCTTTAATTTCCACATACTCCATCTGCACTGTGATCTTTACTCCGACTGAATGTGCTTGCCCTCGCCCACTGGATGCGTTCCTGAAGGTCAGCAGAGCGGAGAGGAGCCGGGAGCAGCTGGAAAATCGAGATCACGTGAGAACTACAAGCTAACGTGATAACAGCCACATATAAAGTGAAAACAACATGCAAACAACAGATCATTTTGCCTTTCGGAGGTTGATTTGCTGTTCACTTCAACATTTTTCATGATTTCCTCCTTTTTGTTGATGTTCTTGATGTATCATTAAATGTTGCGATTTTCCACCTCCGTGATTATTTTGTCTTCATCCATGACGCCCTGTCTGTGTGTAACTAATGATTGAATAACTGACAAAGTGAAGTTTGTGCATTGTGTTGTATATTTTGAAATTTACTGGATGCCCTGTCTGTTTGACTTCCTGTTTGGTGGAGATCTGATCTACATGAATTGATGCATACTGGGTGCCTGCTCTTCTCAGAATTGACCTGGCACTTTTTTTCGAGCGCAGTGCAGCTAAGTGGTGATTCTGGGAAGCGCCAGAAAGGGACTGCAGTGTGTGTTGTGGAAATGCAAAGACTGGCTACTGTTAATTGCGTGTGGAAATCGGGTGTAAAGACTCTGGGTTTGTTAAGCTAACAGGGCTTTGTTGAATACACCATCTACAGCTCACTCCTTCACATGACTTATCTTTGTTTAATCTGTTGCAAAACAAACATCTAAAAAAAAACAGCACTTTGTGGTTTTTGGAGCCATAAATGCTGGAAATCTCACAGTTGTGTGAAGCGACTGTGTGCAGCTTCTTTTGGTCTCGAGCATGCCAGATCTGCGGCCATCATGTCTGTACAAAGACTGAAACCGAAGCCTGTGCTCACCAGCAGTATCTGGCAACGCACCCTGTAGCCAGAAACACAGCACAGCAGCACAGGGTGAGAGGACAAACTACTGTTTAAACAAACAGGAGCCAACATGTAAATGAGGTTCAGGTTGTTAGTGAGTTTTAGAGGAGCTGTGAGGTGTGTTTTTGAACTTCAGACAAAAAGCCAAGAGGAGCTATTTCCCTGTTTCCAGCGGTTCTGCTGAGTAAGATTCCAGCTCTGTACTTTGCACATTAACACATGATGGAGAGCCACTCATCTCACTCACTAAACTATCACTGAACTAATCCCTATTAATACAGGCTTTTGAAAGCACACAGCAGTAATCTTGCCAACATTTACGAACAGAGATGCGCAGCCCTGTAATGATACAGGAACAGAAGCTTTTGTAAAATGCCAGGCTTGATACAGACCAGAGGAAATCATGAGGAGAGTGAAGGTGGTGTAGAACAAAGTATATGTCTGTGTGTGTGTCTTTGACCCTGTCAGGGGTGTAAGGTTTTTGAACCTATACTTTGACCCTTTTTATTGCTTTTCCATGATTTCCCCTGAACCTCTTTGTCTTATCCTTTATAAATATTTAGTGCAGAGGGAAAACATTGAAGCAAAGGTAATGGGAAACCTGGAGGGGATGTGGGTAAAGGTGCATGGGGTGCGTGCACAAACACACACACACACACACACACACACAGAGTCCTGAGTTAGTGTGGGTATGACTATGCACATTTGAACAGTATGGTCATAGTTACTGTTGGTGACATGTCAGGTACAAGATGATGAGCAAGCAGATGAGGTAAAGCACATTAACGGTAATATACTGATGACTGAGAACAGCTGACAGCCATGGAGAGGAAGGATCTACAGTGTAACTCATTCACACATTGTGTGTGAATAAAAACTTGAATGTTGGTGGCTCTCTGTCCCCTGGGGGTGTCTGTAGATGAGACTGTTACACCCAGGGTCTGGGGGAAAACTAGATGTGACATACACAAGCTCCCCACCTTTCCCGCTCACAATCAATGTCACAAGATAACACAAGACGTAACACAAGATAAAACACAGATGATGCTGGCAATGCTGTCCAGAGAAAAGGTGAAGAGGTCATTTTTGAAAATCAGCTGGGTTTATACAATCTGGGTGGACCTGGAGTGGCCAATCCGGACTGGAACTGCAAACACTCACATATACACACAGAGGGGGGGAAACACAATATAAACAAGGACAGCAGCAATATACTCATAAGAGTGACAAACATTGACTGTGGGAGATAGATGCCACCTCACTCACTTTACCCCACCTAGGAATAGTTACCTAACCTCTCTACGACTTGGCGCTCCACATAAGCCTGTTGTGTTAGGTGTCGTCACGTCTTGCAAACCGTGCCGTTACTGTTGTCAGCTTCATTGTAGGCCTGATGTAGACTGACTCTGAAGCACCTCAGATTCAGTGGAGTTATAGTAAACTCCTGATTGAAATGCCTGAATCAGATTTCACAGCAATCAATTGAACAAGTTGTTGAAATATCCTAATCTGGACCAAACTGATGGATGAAGAAACTGATGAAAAGAGAGATAAGATCAAATCTGGTCCACATTGTCAGATGGGAAGTGTTAACCGACTGTGACTATTACCTTCACTCAACAAGTACTTGCTTTGATTCATAGGCATTTTTTTCAACCCGGTGTTTACAAAGTCACGGTTTTGAGAATGCAGCGCTGTGCTGTCTCAGAAACACCTCAGTCACACTACACTGTATAATATTGAACCTGTGATTGATTTCACTCTGCCACATACCTTAAACCATCTTATGGACTGTGTGGCACTACATTTTCTCTAAGCAGGGACTCACAGTCAGTAGAAAAGCAATAATGCTTCTCCTCACCAAACCAACAACTGAAGTATGCACCACCAAGGACAGTCATTGTTAGATTGTAATACAGATTGCTTGTTCAGTGTGTATCAATGCATATGTTTGTGGAATAGACCAGTTTTGTAGATGAATTCTTTAGAAGCCTCTATTAAGGATATCACATGTGAAACGTTACACTGAGTATGTCCTTGCACTTCCATATAAAGAAATACTACCACCAAGAGAGGAGAGAGAATATGTTGGCAATAAGGCTTCCTGCTCACATCTGACTACCTCTACCTATCAAACAGAGGGACTTACATAAGAAGACCTGCTTCTAATAAAAGTCTCTAATATTCCAAAGTTTTAAGTAAATTAAAGCTAAACTATTGAGCTTTGCTGCGTGTCATTTTCTTTCTGTCTCTCTTTCTCACTGTGACTGAAGTAAAGGCAAAAGCCTGACAAAATAACATAAAAAGAAATATAGACTGTCTCCTCTAATTATCTAATGTGTTTGAGTAAATCCGGCTGAAATCACAGCTCAGTCTTTGTCTTTGATTTATCTGGTGATTCTTGTCATATATCAGTTATAAAACAAGGCTTTGGTTGCCAAGACACATAATAGATTTTGATTTAGTCTTATTAAAAAAGCAAAGAAGTACTGTTTTTGGAAACTCTCTACATCTATATCTGATATGGATTTTCTTACCAAGGCAAACCATTTGCATTTTAAACCCTCTCCTCCCTGACAGCTGCTCTGTATGAGAATGTCAAGATGATCACTGTGAAATTCTTATGTAGGAGCTGACAGTCAATGACCGAAAAATGGCCAGGTCTCAGTCCTGACACTTTTTGACATAAAGGATCTGATTGCGATTTTAAAGGTTCCATATAATACTGTTTTTCCAACCATTTCCGACGACATTTTATTCAGAGTGTATTGCACCAAATCAATCTGCAGTACTAAATCTCAGCAACCTAAAAGTAGCTCTCAAGAGCTCTGCTGAGAACAAGCCATTTATGTGTCTGTACCTTGAAATGCAAATAAGGTGTGTAAACCACATCTACTCCACACCCCTGTAGGGGAGAGGGTGTGGTTTTCGCTACCAGTACCATGTGCTAATGTTGACATTGGGAACAATGGCTCCTTTGGGATGCAATCATTAGACCCTACCTGCTTGACCCTGAGTCGGACCCAGAACGAGAGGTGCCTGAAGAAGTTCAGACTCTGGGGCTCAAGCAGGACATTTCAGAATGGTTAGTTGAAAATATCAGGTGTCTTAATATGTTGCTTACTTTTTTAGCAATTGTTGTTACAGTTAGGTTAATACCATGCAGCTAATGCAAGCCCCTGCTAACAGTAAACTTATGGTTTTTAAAGAGGAACTATGCAGGATATTTGCTTTTACCGTACTCAAAGAGCTTTGGAGTGATTATGATGGTTAGATGGTTAGTTGGCGCTCTCCTCCTTCCACGTCTCTTTGCTGAAAACAACCTTGCAAGAATTGAACAAGCTGTATATTTCTATGTGAAATGTTCACTGTGTTTTCTGGATAGGTGCTCCTATGGAAACTGTGCAACTATGCCCACAGAAAATGAGAATATCTGCTGCTTGGAGATACCACAGGTAGTAATTTCAAAGCTAAACAGCAAACTAATTTGTATCAATTAGGCTCCAGGTCGTGTTACAAATAACAGTAGTATTTACTGTTTGTTATTCACTGTAGGTTGTAAGACGTACAGCAGGTCGGTGCCATGTATGGTTCACCATCCTGGATTGGAGCCAGTGTGCCTGAATATTTATTCCCTCAAGAATGCCATTCGAATATACAGAGCTGACTATGCTCCTTTACTGTTGAGAGGAATACACCAGTAAATTGTGCTTTTTAAAGCCCCTACAAAGAACTTTTAACTAGATATGCAAAAGTCTCTTGTTTCTGCTGATGTCTCTGTGTGACCTACAACAGCAAATGAGGCCATTGGTGGGAAGATAAGCTGTTTCTAAATAGTGTAACTCTTTACCTTCAGGAGGCAGTGGTCGGGTTGGTCCACCAGATGAAACGATTTACGGCACTCAGGCCAGACGGCATACGTGAGCCAGATAAGCGTCTTTGCGACAATACGCGCTAGAGCTCATGGGAAATGCAGTCTTCATTCCAGCAAAACACTACTGCTATGTCCACAGGGGTTGCCAAAATCAACACAAAATGAAAGTTCTTTGTAGGAGCATTAAGATGTCAACACCTGAATAAAAAGATGTAAGAAAGTCTTGCTTTGCCTCAGTAGGTATAATGTTGCAACTGCACTAACAAATTGCAAATCTAAGTGTTGGAGAGTTTAATATATTGAACTAGCCATGTATTCACAAGAGTTATTTCCATTTATTTACGTAAAAAAGCACCTAAAACATTAGAAAGAGGTGTGATATACACCATGAAGAAATCACTGCAAGACTAAGGGCTCTAATTTTGTACAAGGCGCAGCAGTAATTTTGTCAATGCAGCTATCTGAATCAGCACATAATTTTTTATGCTTAACATGTTATACAAAGATGGAGTACATTTTGCAAGGAGGAGGAGGAGGAGGAGATACATAGGTGAGAGTATACCATCAAAGGCCCTCCAATCCGGGGATGACAGAGCAGGAATGCAGGTGGGCCACACGAATAATGCCTGAAATAGCCTACCGCCATGTCTAATGTAATTGTCAGTTTATGTTGTACTCCTTTCCATGACACAGGAATAGATTACATCTTTCTCGCGAGGTGGTCCACTTGGTGACATGCATTGTGGCCTCTGATGCGCACCCTGGTGGCCCCTGCGCTCTCCCGGATGCTGTAAAGGCTCTGACCTTCTTCACCACTGGGTCTTTCCAGCACACTGGTCCGACATGCAAATGAGCTCATAATCTTTCCATTAACACCCGAGAGCCAGCTGGAAACTAAACAAGGTGTCTTGTTGAAATGTGGATTCCCCGGGGAACTGGTAGCCACCGTAAGGGAGTCCATTAAAAAGGAACTTTGCAGGATTTTGTAGCTTAACTATGTTACATTTTTACCTTAATTAAACAGCTTCAGAGTAATTGTGATGGTTAGATAAATGACTTGTAACTTGTTACAGGGAGAATGGAGGCTCTCTGTCTTCCACCTGGAGTCTCTTGGCTGAAAACCAACCTTACGAGATCAGTGCCTCCGCCCCAGTGTCCAGCTCTTGTCTCAGTGGCACCGCAACATAATCACTTGTTTATAATGGATAAGACTACACAAATATACTAGTGCTGTCAAATGATTAAAATTTTTTATCTTGATTAATCTCAGAATTTCTTGAGTCAGTCGCGATTAATCAAATTTGTTTTCTTTGCTCAAAATAACAGCAATATAAATGGAAAGCATAAGAAACATGCAGAATATTGGTGGTATTTAAAGATCAGCCTGAGTGTAGATGTCAGAGAGAGAGCAGCACAGTTTAGTGACAGGAAGAACACGTTCTCCAGTGTAGGAACACGAGGAGCAAAAACATAAGCAGGGTTTTCTGTAACATTATAAGACGGTGCACCGCCCCCCGCCCAAACTGAATGAACGGGCAATTAAAAAAAAAACACAACTCCGCTAGTCTCCTTGAAGCAGCAGCTCTATGTCACACACAACAACAACAACATCCTTCTACAAATGTATGATGGTCAGTGTGACGTGTGCAGGGCCGGAGTGGGACTCCTTTCAGCCCAGGAGTTTCATGCTTTAGACCGGCCCATGTAAATCCAGCTGCAGAAATAACTGGGGTACAGGAGCATCACTCTAACCATAGTAACTCACTCACACACAAACACCTGTCTGTGTGGTCACTTCTGCAGAGAAGCAGCAGAAGGGGAATATACAATTATTTTATTTTCACTTTAACCTAATTTATTTACATATTGGGCCCAAGCCTAAGGTTTTCAAGGTTTTCAATCATAATGTCAGATAGTTTTCAGAAAGATCTTCATCTATACAAACATGGATGAATATGCCTTGGAGCGCTATCATAACCGATTGGCCAAAACCTACAGTACAGGAAGCATAGACCCATGACAGTTGGAGTAAAACAGGTGACCTCAGTGCTCCTTCTACTTTGCTCCTCAACATCATGGAGCAGTTGCAACAGCATTATGACCTCACCGTAAATATAGATGTAGATCTCACAGTAAACAAAGGTCACACACCTGATGTCAGTCCATTTTCTTTTTCATACAATGACTCTGACTCTCTTTGTCCCCTGTATACACACTAACAAATTATGAATTAAAACACCACCAAGTGTGAAGTTTGTGAGTATAGGCCATGACAACAAGGCAGCAGTGTCGATGCTGATGTTCAGTCTACTGAGTACAGCATCAAAAACCAAGTGATTAGCAAACATAAAAAATAAATAAATAACTAAATAAAGATCAGTCAAACAAACCCGGTGGGGTCGGACGGGGGATCGAAGTCCAAAAGCAGAGCTGCTGGAATGACAGGAGAGTAAGCAATAAAACAAGTTGTAGGGCTTCATGGCACATGAGTACAACAACTGAGCCACAGTCAGGGTTGACATGAGCCTCAAAGGTGTGTCCTGTGTCTGAGCATATTACCTGTTGTAGTGAATCAGTAGGATACATTGATAATCATGTGGGATAAACACATACAGATGTGGTTCAAAGGTCATTATGCAGGTTTTGAACCTACAATATCAGGAAAACAGTGTCTTGTGATATGCTTCTTTCTATTGGCTTCATGTCCCCTGAGTCCCGTGGTCACATGTCTTGTCTCTACAAACTGCACTAACATGGACTCTATCTACAGTGTATTTCACAGGAGCCGTGTCTCATCCACTGTTGTCAGGTACAATGGAGAATTTTAAGGGAGGCAAGAAAAGAACGGATGTTTGACGTTTAGAGGAAGAAGACAGACAGATAGATGGCTGACAGGTGAGACAGATAACACCGGAAAGAAAAAGACAGACACGAAGATGGGGTGTCAAAATGACAGCAATAAAAAAAACGAAACACACGCATTTGTCCACCGGTTGTCTTGTTGTCCTAAGGAGCTACAACACACCGAGTGCAGTCAGATCGTCCGGCGCTTTAGCATTTCAGTCACGGCAGAGTGAGAAGCATCAGCCGCTCCACCTCTCTGCTTCAGACTGGGTTATCTAAGCAGCTGTTGCAGTAAAATTGGTAATTTGGTATCTGTTTGTGTATGGATAAAACAACTGCATATTTTTCTAAGAGCTAGGCAGGCTGTTTGACCCTGCTTCCTGTCGACACGCTTCGCAAGGTCACGAGCAAGGCACGTCCAAAACATACAGAACTGTATCTATCTACTCACCTGATCTATAAGTTGGAAGATGTAGATGGATTTCCTCTTTTTTTTTAATTCCAGCCAGACCAAGGGCATCATCATCTTTTGTGAAACTTTGTATTTTATTCAGCAATAGATCTTGAACTTTTTTTTTTACTTCCACTTGTTCGTCCTGTTTTTTTTTCCGCTCTCGATCTGAGTTAGAATTGCCAGCTGATGAGAAGAACTTTTAATTTCCCCTCCATTCCTCCTCTGACTTTATGGCTGATGGTACAGACGCACAGTGTGAAACTACACTGTCACCTCCACTGTTCTGACTCACCATGTGATGCAAGTTGCAATTAGAGAACGTAACATTAAAAGTCTCCACTGAAAGCCGTTCAGTGGATAACAATTACAGCAGCAATTTTGCAGCCCTGCACCGATTTGGTAATTTAGTCACTGGAGGAGTAAAAAGAGGTGATTTGAAAGTTTTAGCATTTATTCCAAAATCATTGCTCAATGGCAAAAATCTTCACTGCAATGAATGAATGGGTGAATGAATGACTCCATATGTTATGGACATCTCTGCTGACTGAGCTAATGTTCTTGTTCCTTATCACTTGTACTTTCATTGTGTATGTGTTTCCTGTTTTTTTAAGCACTTACCTTGTGTCTCATTTCAGGTCATTTTCCTTCCTGCCCCCTTCTCTCCTGCATGCAATTCAGCACCTGGCCTGCCCTAATGTGTTGCACCTGTGTTTTATTGGTGTATACAAACCCCTCCCATTCTACTCACCAATCGCAAGTTCACTGTGTGCATTTGAGTCTTCTTTTTGAGCCCAATCTGACAGCGTAAGTCAATACTGCATAGCAGACATGTAGCACCGATCATCTGCATCAGATTGTGCAAGCAGAGGAGGGGCTGTCCACAGAAGGCCTGTTGTTAATATGTCTGTGCAGTGCACTTTGTAACTCCCAACTTCCTTGAA
>OMNW01034783.1:181209-212760 GCA_900303245.1 Selene dorsalis | reverse complement strand
GGTAAACTAGAGGCATGCAGGGAGATGCTGGCCACCTGGTGAACAGAAACTGACCGTGCTGTAGCTGCGAGCGAGCCCCGTGCCAGTGGTGGAGGACAAGGAAGTGTTGGCCTGTCGGAGAGGGGGTGGGGGGTCAGTTCAGAGGACAGAGGAGGGCTGTAGCGAGAATGTGAAGTGCAGAGTGACTAGTGAGCTGCTGAGAGTGGAAACAGGATGAATGTTTCGCTGACTCGGTAGCATTAAGGGCCTTCAGCCAAAAGTGTTGAGCGGAGAAGTCAGGTGAGGTGACGGTTGAAGTGCTGGCTGAGCGCCGCCTTTGTCAGTCTGCAAGCAATTTACATGAATTCAAATGATCATAAGAACTGTTTAGTAGCGGATGGATGTCTCCATCACAAAGTCAAGGCTTGGCTTCCTACTACAGAACTATATTATGTAGCCTACAATGGGTAATTTATACCACATTTATAGGTCTAACATTTATGTTAGACCTATAAATGTGGTATAATAAACTTGACACATGCAGATAGGAGTAGGCTGCTTCACTGGTGTCCTTCAACTATCAGCCTGTGTATAAAACTGCTGAAAGCCGCACAGCACTCAGAGGACGACTGACCCGAGGCTGATAGGTGGAAGTGGAGAGTGAAGGTGGTGGTTTGGTCTTCGTTAGGCTGGTGTAGTTCCTCTGATCATGGTACAGACCAGTCTGGAAGAGTAGTAACATGATATGACCTCAAACAAACACTGATGTGACAAATTTTCTCCTCACGTGCAAGGCTAATATCTATTTCAGACACATTCATCGTCTATGTGACATTTCAGGCTGCAATAAATAGTTGGTTTTAAGCCGATCAACGGTAAATCATCACCGCAACCCACCGTCATTAATCTACACTGCCTCCATGCTTGAGGCCACAGCACAGACAGCAAATCTAAGAGAGTACACTGACCAGCAGATCCTTCTTCGAGGATGAAGACTTTTTATGGCCGTGCAGGTCATTGTACACAGAACTCTGTTCAAGCCAGACAGATGTAAAACAAAATATAAAAAAAGAAACCTTAAAATCAGACGAAGGGCTAGAAGTTAAGCACAGAGGTAGAGACAACTGAATGATCATCACACGTATACATACAGTGGAGCGGGAAGTCTTGAGGGTGGAGCTACTGGAGAGGCCATCGGCCTGAAGGGAGAACAGGAGTCGTCAGAATTATGATCACAAGACAAACCAACATCTGCGAAGCCCTGAGCACAGCTGGTTAGACTAGATCTCGGGTCTGCGTCGGAAAAACACACTGCATGTGCCTCATTAACACTCGAGTTAGTTGTGCAATAAGGTTAAATAATCCCACACAGCAACTGACAAAGCAAACTGTTTATTTTCCTTCATCCTGCCAAAGCCACAGTGATGGAACAAAAACATTTGTCAGCTGGTTGGAACAAATACCTCACATATAACCCTGCTGATATCTGCTAGTGGCCATAGTGTTGTTTTATATTTCAATTGCTAGCTGACAACTGCTAAAATATCTAGTCAAGCTGCACATTGTCAGTACAACGATGAAAGATTTGGAGGTACGAAATAAAAAGTCTCTTCATATGCCGGTGTCACTGCATCGGAATCACAGGGCAACACTTTCACACAAGGATGTAACAGGGAGGAAATTAGGTGCTACGTCTTCCTCCCGGTGAAACATGCTCTGTGGATTTATTCTGAAAGTTCTGATTGTTGTCGAATGACTGAGTTAGTTCTGCTTCACACAATAAAGATCACCAGACCTGAACACTGGATACATGCTGAGAATCCTGGTATTAAACCTGTTGCCAAACTCCACACAAATATACAATATGCTCTCACACACACACATGCACATGTAACGCACCAAGCCGTCCCTTTTACGGGAACTGGATCGACTTTTACTAGAGCCCAAGTCACGTACTGCTGACGAAGTGGACTTCAAAGTAAAACAAAAAAACAAAGACAAACATTGAGATACACCTTCTCAAGGACAATTTTATATGTATGTGAAAATCCCCAAATATATTTTATCCTAATGTATTACTTCAACACCAGCTTTCACACATTAATGTGCCCCTATGAGGGCACGCTGTTAATAAAACTGGTAGAGGTGTATTATGTACGCACCCTGTAGCTGCGGACTGACATGACATCATCATCCAGCCCCTGTTAATGTGGAAACATAGAGTCACAGTAGAAAAGCAGACAGAGAGAAACATGTGTGATGAGAGATTAACTGCGGGATTACGGGAGAAAGAAGAAAGGAAACGCAGGCAGACAAAGAGGAAGTGTGTGGGGGAGATACAGACCCGGCGATGACGACTGCTGGCTCTGCTACTACTAGAGGATCTGGCTTTTTCTGTGTCAGCCTGAAGTCAGAGAGGAAAGTTGGTGAAAGTAGAGAGGCTCAATCGCAAAGGGCAAATAAGGTCAACGAAATGCTTAACAGTTGCTATGCAAAGCTCCAAACCACGCAAAAACAACTTCTGCCAT
Source organism: Selene dorsalis (assembly GCA_900303245.1). Classification (NCBI taxonomy): domain Eukaryota; kingdom Metazoa; phylum Chordata; class Actinopteri; order Carangiformes; family Carangidae; genus Selene; species Selene dorsalis. The sequence continues at coordinate 210,253 of OMNW01034783.1, read as the reverse complement.
CATGTTTATAACCAACGGGATGTCATAAACATTCACAAATGTTATTCTCCTTAAGCACACCAGCAGGATTAATGATATACAAGAGCAGCTAATGAACTACACATTTTTGTCTCATCTGTCTTTTAAAAAAAGCAACATGGCGGTGCACAGTAATAACCTATTTTTCTCCTTACTGAGGCAAAACACCAACGCACATCCGATTAATTCCATGCAACGCTGCTCCATTAACATTTCAGAGCCATCCGTCATTCCTTGGTATGGCTAAATGTCCAAACCACCTCCTTGCATGCAGACTCACCCACTCTAAATAAAGTCAAAGGCCAAAGCCTCTACAGATACACACAGTCAAAGATTACGGTGTCTCCAAAGCAAATAACACTCTTGGGGGATATTTCTGCAGTGAGGCATATTTCCACAGTGAGGTACGGCATAGTCTGTGAGTCAAGTGTAGCTAAACGGTCAGGGCTGACTGGGGCTCAATCCCACACAACAGGCTGTTAGTGGACGGTGAGGCTGCGACACTCTCTCGCTCTCCTACCATCCACTGGTGGATCTGACCCCATTTTCTGTTGCTACTGCCAGATGAGTGGTGAGAAAGCTGGACAGAGGGAGCAAGTGCCAGGAAAAACATACAATCATACTTCGCTCAAAACTGAAAATGTAAAAAAAAATGGGTGACATTGACAACAGGAATAGAAATTTGGTGTACATCTGTGGACATGCAGCATTTATATTTTTCTTCCTGTGGCTAGGGTTTTTTTTAATTTTTTTTATGTGAGCATTATGTCAGATTTATCAATAAATTTATTGCAATTGGTGGAGTCAAACAGCTCTTCTGCACCAGTGACTACGGATGCAGATGAGCAGCTTGCAAAAAACAAATAAGTTATTGTAGTAGTGTAGTGGCTAGCCAGGGAACATGTAATGAAGAAACAACAATACGATTACAGGAGGAAGACAAATCTTCGTGTCCATGGTAGCGTTGATCTGTCTACTTGTTGAGCTGAACTGTGGTCACAGTCCATCTTTGCCCGTCAGGTCCAATTTGTGTTGTATACCTCTTTCTGCTGTCGTTCAAGTTCCCTCATTCGAATATCCCTGGCCTCTGCCCGGGCCGCCCTCTTCGCTGCCAGCCTCGCCTCCGCCTGTCAGACACAACATGAACACACTTGTCAGCCAAGAATGGAAAGTGGTAAAGGTTCCTCTCTGAGGGAGGACATGCCCAGTGAGTTCAAGGAAGTGGATAGCTTCACTCCAGAAAAAGAGAAAGAGAAAGAAAGAAAGAAAGACACAATTTATATGAGTGTATTTGGCTGCTTAAGCCATCCACTTCCTGTAAGGGCAAAGACACAGTGGAAAATTCTTACATGCCTGCATTTAATTTCAAGTGCCACTGTCAAGGCCTATGAGAGCCCAGCTTCTTCTACCAGCTGGAACCAAATTAACCCAGCCTTTGATGATGAGGTTGATTTAATCATAGAGCTGCATGGTGTGGTTTATTATTCAGATAATAAAATAGAAAATAAAAATGCCAAAGATCTTAAAAATAAGGACTGCTGTCTTTTCTCAGATGGTCATGCTTGTTTAGCAAACAATAATTCCCAGCATCAGAAGAGTGATACATGTGCCTCCGTTTTGATGTAAATGGAGTAAACAAAAGAGAAGCAGAAATACAATACAATACAATACATACAATATGTTTCCATATCACAAAAATTCAACACCACCACAAACTGCAGCCTGCATGCTGACCATAGATGTGCTAAATTCTGGAGGCCATGCTGCAGTGTGCCCTGGTGAACAGTTTCCTGTGTGCGCTCTCTGATCCTGTCCACAGTGAGTGCTTGGGGCGGCTCATCACCAACAACATGTGTTAACCATCAGTTTCAGGAGAATTCCTTTAAAGCCCCGATGAGGCAGATGCCAATAGCACACAAAACAAACTGAAAGAGAGGTACAGTACCAAGGAGGAACCAAGCGACTTGTAACTATTTGCCCCTTCACAGTCAATAAACACGGAGACGATTCCACAACAACTAGTCGAACCTCACGAAGCACAAACAAGTCAAAGTCAGAGCTAAACTAGGCTCAGAAAACCCCCTCTGAGGGGAAAAGGAGAGTAGTCATCACACAATTTGCCCCCAACTGAGTCAGAATATGAACAGGAGCTAATTTTACGAAGTACCTCAGCAGAGGGGGCTAATTTAGGCGAGCCCCATACCCAGCCCTAAGGAGTCACGCACAGGTGACGCTGTTGACTGTCCTTCCATTACATCCATATTACTGATTACATACTCCACATGCTTGAAAACTAAACACCCCACCAACAAAGAATGGCAGACTTGCTCATGCAGCCCAGCCCTTTATCTCTAACTAAAAGACAGTCCATAAATACTGCTCATGCTGTGTACAGTATCTCACTGCAGACAAACACTTCCAGCATTCCAGCAATTTGTTATCTGTGCTGCCAGAACAGAAGGCCTGTGGGTATACGCTATTCCCGTTTCAATAATAGCCCGAAGTGAACAAACAGTTTTGTAGCAATACTGAACAGCCGGCCAAAAATTTTGACTCTTTTTACCTTTATCTAGTGTTGTGTGGCAGGATTTTTTTTTTAAATCGAGTCAATACTGAAAACAGTGATATAAAAACTGAAAAAAATACTTATGGGGGATGTTTGGGTAAAAGGGAGCTGCATTCAACCGGACAGACAACGGTTTTAGTTCAACACAAGTGTAAATACTACTTTATTTTATAGTTACATCCCAAGGTAGGCAATGAGTAAAAACTGTGACCCAAGATGATGTGGGGACAACTATCACATAAAAACATGTGTTTCTGTATAGCCAATACACATTATTATTTAATCACTGACTGATGTCAACAAATAATATCATCAAATAATGTTTGGATCTTTTTATTTAACATTAACTTTACTATGTAAGGTTTGTGCCGCGCTCTTGGTTAATCATTGTTTTGCAAGGATACGCGCCATGTCAGATGTTTTGTAACCACCTCATACGAGCACTTTGTGGGACTAACTGATGGTCACAAAATAAAACGTACTTTGTGCAAGATAGTAAGGAAGTAAAGTCGTGAATACATGAGGAGAGCACGCAAATGAGGGAGCAGGAGAGACGGCTGGCTCCTATGCTCTGCACCTGTTGAGCTGTCTGACAGTATGACCTGCTCTGCACAGCAGCACAGCTGAGCTCTCTGTCTCTGTCCTATCTATAGCCTGGCCCATCTGGCCTCAGCTCTCCAACAGCCACATCATGAGGCTGGGAGGGTAACCTGAGTGGCAAAAGTTCACTATCAAACACACCTCCACAGCTATGAGCAATAAGAGACCATCGATCCACCATGAGATCACCTGCAGCACCCAGAGAGTCACTGAGTGTCTGATAAACACCAGCTAACGCCCACATTAGAGCAGTTCCAATGAAATGTAGGGATTTACTTCTTATCTTGTTTCATGTGATTGTGAATTAGATTAAAATTTGCTACTTTGGGGTTTTGGAAAAGAGACAAAATACAAGAAAACACATCTGGGCTCTGGAAAAATTGTGACAAACTAGAAAATTAATGAAAAAATTGGGAACAGATAATACAATAATCAAATAATCACCACACTATTCCAATGTTGAAACTGAAATAGACCTCATCAAACCTCACATAGCATTGTTCAGAAAAACAAAAAAAACCCCAAAGTACTCTGCAAACAACTTCTGTTGTTAAATAAAACAAGTGAGTGCATTAAGGCATATCTAGTTTAATTTGTCAGAAATAAGCTTACAATAGGTTTAACTAAATAGAAAGTGCAGATAATGCTGTAAATGCAATCCATAAACTTAAAAAATACTCTCTTAAAATAAAAATACATGTATAAATACTTATTTATTTAGTAGTAATCCCCAATAACTATCTACAAAATACAACAGCCCCTAAAGTTAATAGATTTGTTTAGAAAGATAAACAGTCAACATTAACATATGACCAAACTTTGGGCCACAATTTCACCTGACTAGTCTTTGAAACTGCTCAATGTTTAGCGTTTTAAGTGGTGCCAAAACAAGATGAAATTCTAGTTGTATATATAACTTGCCTTATTAAGTGATAAAGTTGAGCAAAATTGTCAAGTAACTCCAGCGACACTTGAGTCTGTGCTTTGTTCTCTGCAGCCAAAACAGTCTCAGGAAAAGAGAAAGTGTCTCACACTTTTCATGTAACAGTGACTGTTGATATCACTCATGAAATCATATGGACTATGAACTGCAACACCCACACAGACACACTCCCTCTGTACACTGAGGAAAAGTCAATGAATTCCTTGTTCAAGTACCATTAGCTCCCTTAGATCCTAATCTGGGTCACAACGGGGATGAGATGATCATCTAATTCTAACACTTGGCCACTGTCAGATTTGTAAGCAAGCTGCTGGTATTCAAAAGGACTGACTGCCCAGTAATGCAAGAGGCTGGTGACGGAGCAGGCTCAAATTCACAGTCATTCTCAGCAGTGATCTGTGCCAAGGCAGGCAGGCTTCAACTTTTTTAATAACCAGGCAGAGACAACCCAAAGCAGAAGCTGCAGTGTTCTGAAGGTTTGTTTGGGAGGTTGGTGATGGGGAACAAGTTAGACACTGACCCCACGAACAGTTGATCTAATCTCTCATTTGCCCCACAAAGAGATTCAGATTTAGGACCTGACTGGGAGGGTCAGATGACTCATGTTTCTATGATCGGCCTGCATGACTATAAAGAGAGCAAATGGAGCCTTGTGCTTAGTACCCAAGAATGAGGCACTGCACGACTTTCAAACAGCACAGATGTCGCATTCTTAGCCAAGGAAAACATGAATGAAAAGTTGATTTAGCCAGTGTTACACTTCTAACTGTAAAATCAAGTCATCTGACCTGATCTGAAATTTTCACAGAAAATCTGCAAAACATGTGCCATCATTGCCTACCTAACATAAAAAAAATCATCACCTTTAACGTGTGGAATTGATCTTTGCATATCGTGGTTTTAGCCAACTCATTCTGAAAAAAAAAGGCAAAGGAATGGCAGCCCTGCTGTGGAACAAAATGGAATAATCCCAGGGCAAGTTGTTACAAGCCAGGCAGCTTCACTGCTCTGCCTGTGTTTCCCCCCAAAACAAAAACACTACAAGTCAAGTCAGCTTCTCTGTGGTCAAAACCAGCTGCCCCCACTCACTGAGGCTGAAACTCTAATCAACAAGCAAAACCTGAATATCCACATCTAAGTATAGGTTTAATTTGTTGACACAACTTTGACCATCATCTGCAAACGTAATTGGTTGCCTAGCAGATTGTTAGCACCCTTCTGCCTCTGGATGACAAAACAAGTTTTGCAGGCAAGACTAAAGTGTGACGCATGACACATCGTCTGCTGATATACTGAACTCTGCATAAAATTATGAATTAAATCCATATAATCACGCAGATGGACTGTTTTCAAATGACTAAAATATTTCAGTGTTATGAAGCTGGTTTACAATCGAGTCGAACAAGTCAAGCAAAAACCCACAAAACTGTGGGATTACTTTAATCATTGTCAGAACTACTATTTTTTACATCAACCCCTATCATCATACTGCAATTAATCAGGTTTTCCAAGGACAAGAGTGAAAAATGATCACGATTGTTAAACTTGTTGTAGTTTACACAATCATTCCAACAAACTGAGGTAAACGGCTGAGTAATGTTGAATATATTTGGAGTCTGATTTAGGGTATTTCTCTGATCAAGTTCAGATTATAAATGATTTAATGTCTTAAAAGGTGATGCAAGGCCTTGAAATTTTACACAATTGAAAAGCATAGAACTTGGAAAATCATCAAAGTGTTGCTTTGGTTGAAGAAATGAGATTGATACAGTAATGGTTACTGCTAGCACTACACATACACATTAACACATCAACGTTTTCAAGAAGCAGGGTATAAAATGTGTTTCAACTATATCTTAATTTAAAGTGTTTCTCTCTCTAGTCCAGTGGCAAATAATCATGAGTGCTGATAATGATTTCAAGTTCCTGCTGCTCCTCCTTTTAAAATATGACAATGATGCCCAACTTAAAAACATCAATGACTGACAAATCAATTCTCAACCTACGCTTGAAGAGCCCAATATCTGAATAGGGATAAACAAGAAGTATCTGAGCTGGATAAAATCATGTTAGCATTGATTCTGCACCAGATGAATGGAGCAATAAAGGGTAACTTTAAACCCAGGCTCAAAAGTGCTTCAAATTTTGAAAAACAGGGTGTATGCAGTCTGGTATGAACTTACCTCTCGGGCAATGCTACTCAAGGCCTCATCCTCCGCAGAGAATCGATCTTTCAGAGGGGCACGTTTTCTACCAGAGCCTTGTGTCCCCATGTTGCCTCTGCAACTGCAGCTCCACCAGTGGTTTATAAAGCCAGCAAATACACAAGCCTAAACGTAAATACCTGGAGGAAAAAGCCAGAGGAAAAAAAAACTTCAACAGGGATGTAAACAAAGTCAAGTGCTAGAATAATCTGACACAGCTTCAACTACATTTCACTGTGAATGTTTTTAATACACTGTAATCTCTCAAACCCATACTCTCCCTATCTCATTCTTCTATTCCTGCAAAACACAAGACAGTCACTCATGTATGGCACTTACAAGGGCTTTGGATAAACAGTTGAGGCTGACATGAACCAGCTTTAAATGTGACATGTGGGACCCCTGCAGCTTCATAAACCAGCATTTGAACATAACATTCCAATAACGGACAGCTAATAATAACAATAATCATCATCACCATGATTACTGTGACACTTGAAAGTGGTGACTCCATGCTTGTTTACTGGTTGGACTTGAGTTGGTGGCATAATGGTATAATAGGTGGTTTAACAACATTCCCCATCGGAAACATGTTAACATGTTCGATGAACACTCGGGCACTAGTAAAGTTAACACATCGCACGGACAAAAGAGCGCCGGGGCTGGCTGGTACAGACAGGGGGAAAACGCCTAGTTTTGGACCCGGCTGAGTCACAGTACCCAAGCAAAGAACCCCAGTGAGTACTCCTTACGGACGTTTGATGAGCTAAACGCAGTGGATTCAAAATTCACAATGACCGGTAGGTACCACCTCAGAAACACTAGCAAATCAATGAATTCGTAAAATTCGCGATCAAACGTCTCCAGGGTGGTAAGTTAGCTGCCGCGGGTCAAACAACTTTTACCAACACTTAAGTGTCAGAAGGATTAAATGTTTCCCCGGTTAGTTTTCCACTGAGTAACAAAGCGAACGTTACTGTATCTACGGTGCGTCCATTAATGAGAGAAGATGGTAACCACCGGTTACATTAAAGCTAAAGTTAAATCAATGCACTGCCCTGTTAGCCTTAGCGAGCTAGTTATTCTCACGTTAACGTTGACTAAGGTAAGCCAGCTCCTAGTAAGCTAACCAGGAGTGCTAACTAGCGTTTAGCTCTCCCGATATTTGCATTACAAAGTTGCCATTTACAAAACCCTTTTTACTAAGCCTTTATGGAAGCTAACGCTCTATAGCAACAGCTATCGAGATATGTCCTTCCTACGGCAATGACCCCCAACGCCGGAGATAGTCTCCAGGAGGAAAGGCTAGCTGACCCGTTTAGCTGAGTAGTTAGCTTGCCTAGCCAGTGGGGCTACCCTCGACTCTCCTGAGAGACAGACACAGCAAACTGGCACCGATCCTCCCGTCATATTCCCGATCGCCACATTATAACGTTACCTTCGCGACACCTTTCAACAGCCCCGTGATACAGCCACAGCGTTGTCCCTTTTGTCCCGGAGGTTTAGGAGAGAGCCATTGGGCTTCTCTTCAGAGATCAGAGGTGTTTTTGTCCACACTGACAGCTGTCATCAGTCCGCCTTTCTGCCGCTCTCCACTGCCCTCCTTACCCACTTTCCACACACACTGGTTAGCTCCAAAGAGCCCGGATGTTGGGAAAATTAGGGTGTGATGCTGCTTTCACGGACCCTCAGACATGTCAAATGTCAAGCGTAAAGCTCGACTGAGAGACAGTGGTTTTCCAAAGACTGGGACTTGCGTAAATGCATACGAAGTGACTTTCCACGGCTCAGCTTTTAGAGTCTGATACCATGGAAAATCTCAAGTCGTGACGCAAACTGCTGGTAGTACTGTTACTATATAAATACTCAACTGTAATACACAGTTTATTGCTTATGTCAGTCCGTAGTGAATTCCCATCTGATTCCCATTCAAGCTGTGCATGAATGTCGTTGCTAAAACTGATATTTTTTTAAAAAAGAAAAGATTCTTATATTTTTATTTTCACCTTAATTTCAAGTAATTCGCCCCAGTTACAGCTTTGGACATTAGAAAACTTGGTATATAGACATTTTTAACAAAATATTGATGTGGATATTTGACTGTGAAAGAACCGTGAAAAATCAAAGCATAACACTGGATTCAGTCATGCAGCTGCAACTATAATAACGGTAAATAAGCCTCAATTTTGCATGCATTTATGCAATTATTACACTAGATCACATTTTACAGGTCGCTAAAATAGGCATAAATTATGTAATATTTTGTGACTGAAAATATTATATAAATGTTAAAATCCTCTATTTGCGTAACTAACATAGCCCATGTTGCTTGTAAACCATGGGATGCCGGTCGACTGTATCACCTACTTGTTGTCTTGTTTTTTTTTTAAATTTTGTCCACAAGAGGGCAGTAGCGGATAATAGTTTTTTTGTACTTGTTAGAATTAGTGGGCTGGATGCTACAGCACGTCTAAATTGAGAGGCTTAAAGAAAGGAGTACATTTCAAAGATTTATTTTCATATTTATAGAATAGAATAGCATCTTTATTGTCACCGTTAATATTGCCTGCCAATATTAACTGTGAAAAGCAGTTAGCATACTCATGGCAGTCAAGGCAAATAGACAGCAAGAACATAATATAAAGAAGAGGTAGAGAGCAGTAGATACAATTATTCACAGTAAAACCATCACTATAAGAAATAACAACACTATATAACAAAATGTAATGAAAACAACGCACACGAGCAAGCACCTGTATGTGAACACAGCAGAAACAATTTCCACACAACAGAAAGAGTGCAAACATCATTGATGCCTGATCACATTTGTTTTTAGAGCATAAGTATGTGGCATTTTCATTCATAGGACTTACAGGACCTGATTGGGAATCCCCTGACCTACACCCATAACACAGGTTACATTCAAGTATATCAACACACATACACGTTGCTGCTGTATTATTCTCCCTCATTACAGGAAGCTAATAACTGTTTTGTCTCTGATCACCCCTCTTTGTTTGCTGCCGTGCAGACAGGGTTTACTGGAGTCTTAACCCAAAGACATCAACCGCCACACAGTCTCCATGCTACCACTCCTAGTAAATTTTTCTTGTAGTCATCATTTTAAGCACTAATTAACCATCTTCCATGGTCATAATGTTAAAGAATCACACCTATATGGACAACACAAGCATAACATCAAATTCAAACATACAGCTGCTGATCAAACTGTAATAACACTGGCCTTTGTAGCTGCAGTGTTGACAGAACAGACGCTTAATATGAAAAAAGAAAAGAAAACTCTATTGGCATATATAACATTATAAAGTTCTCTGTCCCATTAAAACGTGTCTTGTTAGGAAAATTCAGCACTGGTAGTTCTGTTCAGACAAAAACAACATATTTTTACCTTGACAAGACAAAATAACCAAGCAAACAATTTTGGACGTACGATGTAAGAGACATGCTTGAAAACAAAAAACAAAAATATGTGTGAATATTATTTGAGAAGCTATAAGTGTCAGTAATGCAGTAATGGAGAAAGGCCCCTAAAGGCAGCCAGACAGTACTTAGGTGTGTTTGTCTAGTTTTATGGCCCCTTTAATCCACTAACACTCAAGCACTCTGCTTGTTTTCCTGGGAAAGACAGGTGTGTACTCAGCTGCACCAAACCTGGGTATTTCTCCTCATCTTTACCTCTTGTATCTTTTGTCAGTGTTCCCCTCATGTAGTAAACACAGTGTTGCAGCATGTGTTTTTGTGTGTGCATGGGTGGATTTGTATAATTTCGGAGGGCATGCACCATCAGTTGGTGATCACTGGTTAGAAGAGCCTCCCACTGCGCTAATAGGACTGTCTGAATTGTTAACTGGGCTGTCTTAAAGCCTAACTGTCCACAGAGAGGGAGTAGAAACCATGGAGCCCCAACTTGTAATTACCCCATGGAAGGCAATGCTGCTCCCTCTCTCCATCTCCTCTGGAGCCCTTTGAAGATGCCCCATAGGGAGTTGGTGGTAATCAGGACACATGACTCATTGATTACGCCTTTGCGGTCTTCCAGGAACACAGGACAAGAAGTGGACGCAGCAGGGGGGGGGGGCAGTCCCCTCAGATTGTGCAGATAGACCGTGGGTGCAGATGCTGACTGGACAGCGTGGCCTGAGTCTAAGACATTAAGTGCAATAAAGAATTGGATGTGCATTGTTATTATGGTGGTTAGCTCAATCAGACTGTTAAAGTGGCTATTCATTACTGTCTGCTGCGAAGATGAGCGACCATATGCTGAGGAAAACCACAAGTCTGCAGGTTTCCATTCCAACTAAACTCATTAGTACACCAATTAGTACAATGTCAGCCAGGAAGAGGAGAAACCAAGCAGTGTGTTCTTGATGCAGTAGTGGATTTAAATACAACCCAAACAGTATTAAGATAAGAGAGGAGATATCCTCTACATTTATTGATTCCCTGTAATGATAATTCAGATGTGACACAGCAGCACAAAAGATTAACTGTCCAAAGGGAAAATGTTTCAAGAAATAAAATAAGAATAGAAACAGAATCTAAAACAAACAACGTAAAATAGAAAGACTATATACTATTATCCAGTACAAACAAAACCCCAAGTATATGAATTATACATTGAGTAAAATATACAAATTGTTATGTTGAACATGAACTGAGACTGTTTGTGTACCTCTTTCTTACATGATTATGGCTGTTGTCATATATGTTTGATACAGAACACTCACATTATATTTTGGATATGCCACTTTGATACCACATAATTACACCATAAACATGTAGGAGGTAGTTTTGCAAATAGTCTGTTTAAAACTGGCCATAGTGTACAAAATGAGCTCTCACAGTTCTTCATGGGAAATGGTTTCCTTTCCTTGAAACGTATAATTAGTCATATAACCTGTGTTTTTGCTCCACTCTCTTTGCGGCATTTCATTATATTACTGTCCTACAATGTCGTCAGTTGAGTGGCCGTAGGATATCTTACACATTTAAACAGCAAAAGGTTATGCTTTAAAAAGAAAGTGACAACATATAATAACAGTGAAATTACGTCTGATACTGTGAAACAAAAGGCTAGACATCTACGTAGCTGGACTGGGAATTCGTCTTAGAAGATGCTTCATTTAACATTGAGAAAGATGATGGGCAAACAGAATAGGCAAAGCGAGTAGACCATAAAAAGGATCATAAAAGATGTCTTTTGATGTTTCTGGGCTCCACTCTGGACACCTGTGGGGTTGAACCCAGTGACTGGCTGTCCTATGTGAACATGTTGAGTAGAGGTAATTGGGTCATTGCTTGTCAAGAAACTGACGTAAAAGCCCGAAGCAAAGCTTAAGGTAGTGAAAATGTGTATTAATTGCATTGTGCATGAAAATTATGAATATAAATTGAATGGTTTCTCCCCAACTACCAACTGTTGTTACAGTAATAATAATGCAAAAACACAAGAGATTTTGTTGTGCAACTTTTGTCTCTGAGAACCATTGCCTTAATCTCAGCACATGTAAAAACAAAGCTATTTTCCAGTTTGCTGTCACGAATGATATATGCGTCTATATGGTTTCTATTTGTATTGAATTGTCCTCTGTCAGTCAAGCGCTGTGGATGTCTTGGTTTTCTCACACAGGTCTGTGGCTGATGCCTCCTACCGCCCCTCAGAGAGCATTAGTGGTGTGGGGTGTGTCGTTCAGGCCTGTACAGAAGGCAAAAACAAGAATCAGGGGAGCGTTCAGCTGCAGACAAGCAACCTACACACCCACAGCATTGTTGATGACCACATGGGAACAATAGTAGTCTTGGAGTAGCAGAAAAGGCCTGCAGCAGGGAAAGTTCAAAAGCCAATAAAGGAATGCTGTCCACTTACCAGAAGGTTGAAGAGAGGCTCACTGGTCACATTGTGTCTTTATCTTGTCAGAGATGAGGAGCTTTTGTACTGCAGATGATATGTTAGTGTATTTCCTTTACTTGTTTGTCTCCATTCACATTGTGATCATCGAATGATAACATTTCAAGAATTCAAGGTCTGTGTTTTTGTGTTAAAAGTAAACCATAAATAAGACAACTGTCATGCAGATAGAAGTTGTGTGTCTGCCTTGCGTATTTGTGTCCTCATCTACACACGTGTGTCTGCAGGATTTCAGTTGATTAGTATTGTGTAAGGTGATGTCCCTTTAAAGGCCTATAATTCTTTATTTGCCTACATTTAGCATCTTCTTGCCTCCCATCCTTTGCAAAGAGAATAGCCAGCCTAATCAGGGTCTTCTTGTGGGGTGGGCTGGGCTTATTTGCCCATTGACATTTGGTGAAAGGGTGTTAGATGAAAAAAGCACCTCACACCATGAGGTAGAAGCCTCACACCAAAACTCATTCAGACATGTTGTGTTTGTGTGTCAAGAGGAACTTGTGTTTGTGTGTAAAGGGGAACTCGTTTTACCACTAGCTACTCAGAGCTGAACACACTCTCTCTGAGCTGTGTGAAGTGTGTTGATCCAAGGCGTTACAATTTGCCAATCAGATGTTTTTTATGTACATCGAAATAGCTCAGATAAATTTGACTACTGGATTCTTTTATCATTGTTTTGGCAGCATAATGGATTTAATTTCATGTTTATAACACGTAAATGCGACCTGTTAGCTTAGCATTATCATTAGAATATCACGGGCTGATTGCGTACTCGCTTACTCTGTAATTAGGTTACTTTAGTGGGACAACAAAATGGGTGCAATTGCGTAACACCACAGGTCATGTAGGTCAGATGTTGAAAATGCATACATGAACTACAGGCAAACTAAAAATCTTCCTCAAGTAGATTATTTCCTAAGTAAGTTACTTTTTTATTCTGAGCTAAGGGTTTCAATACTCTGCTTTGAGAATGTGTCTTGAAAGAGTGTGCACACAAGCTGACAATCACATTTTGGTACAATTTTGGGATCTGCCATTTAACCATGTGCCTGAAAAAAACATTATGATGGAAAATATCAGTTTCCTTTTAGAGTTGGTTTTGAGGATAATATGCTGAAACAGGGTGGCTGCTGGTCGTTCTGCTGCCACACATTTAAACTGACAGCAAATCAAGTTAAATCAGGAATTCAGCCACTTCAGTGGTATTATAGTGTGTCTCGAGGCTAATATAGTTCAGTCCTCTCTTACATCACACCATAAAGACTCTACAATAGTTCTTCACTTGATAATGACTAGGCAGCCCTAGTGACTCCAATTTTAAAGATTAGTGCTGTGCAGGACTGAACACAGGACTTACACACAAGCAGTACAGGAGTTCCCACAGTGCTTGTTTTTCAGACCACTTTGAACAGTAGAGTAGAGAAGGCAGGAGCAGAGAAGCTGAACAACATGATGGAAAAGACAGGCTCTCGACAGCGGTGAAGTAATGGGTCTGAATCTAAGCCCCTCATTAGACAACAGGCTCATCCAGGGATGAAGGATGGGACTGTGGAGGGGGCTGCGATGTCAGATTCGCTACGAGGGAATGGTAGAGAACCAGGAATGTGTAATGAAGTAAAATTCAGCTGAATGCTCTTTGAACCTCAAACTAAGCAAAGTATATAACTGACATTGCTGTTTTCAGATTTGAATGAGTCATACAATCATTAATAGTGAGGTTTTCACGCATATTACATTTGAAAAATGCTTTCCAGTTACAGCCGAGTTTCACTGAAACTGGTGCTCCTTTCACCTTGTGTCCAAATACCACACAAGACAAGACAAGGCAAGGCAAGACAGGCTAAAGATAAGTTTTCACTTACCTTATCTGTGATTTGTGATTAAAGTACAGAGACAGAGGAAAATTTAAGTGAAGCATTAAGCAATCACCAAAGTGAATTCATCCTTACAAGGAACTGAATGTCTGAACCAGATCTGGTGGCAAATATCAGCCTCATGGTGATTTAAAAGTGTATCATAAATCTTCTGGGGACCACGAACAAAATGTTGTGCTGATCAATGTCAAATAAGTAAATATTTCACTGGATAGGTGTAAACTCTGATCTGCTGGGGGTAGTAGAGGAAAGTAAGGACAGTTACTAAAAATGAATAGGATTCATCATCTGACGAACATGAATGATTGTCTGATACTTGTTGAGATAGACCAACCAACAGACAGAGTGACTTTGCCATCTACATAAATAGCTCTGCTAAACTTGATCCAAAATATGCTATCATGTTGGCTGAATGGTTACTGATTTGAAAATGTTGATTTGAGGTGTTAATACTGATTTTTTTTTTCCCTCCATGATTTCAATCCATGCCACTCTAACAGTTTGGTAATAATGCAGTGCTAGTTAGATAAACTAGGGACTTTTACCTGGCTTTCATTTTTGAGCGAAGAATATTTAAAATAATAATAATAATATTTAATACAAAATAAATAAGTAAAATAATTCCTGAAGAAATTTCTTGTCAAACAATGAGAGAAGCGATCACCTCAAACCAGATAGTGATATTTTTTTCTGGTGAGAGCTAACAAAGCCACCATATTGATTTCTGTGTTAGAAACAGCCTCACCGGTAAAGATCTTTTCATCAACTGGGGAGCAGGCTTTGCCCTTTCATTATGCTAAACACCAGTACACATCACTTCTTAATTGAGCTGATGCTCACAATGGGTGATTGATGACAGTTATCCCCCTGTCACCACTCATGCAAACTCAGTGGTGCATTAAGGATTTACTGTAGTCCATTACCTTGTCCTTTTGCATGTGCGTGCTTGGCAATGTTTATAGAAATTGATCTCACACCTGGAAAAGCCACTTACACTTCTAACCCAGATTGCAGTTGGCCACATTAGCTGATGTCAGGCTAAAACAGGTCAGATTACTGTCTTCTGACCCTCGTATAGATCCTTCTATAAATACAGCCTGGTTTCCTAGTTGACAAATCCACTTATGGCACAGTGAGATGTCGTAATGGCAAGTAACTGTGGTAAGAATGGGCTAAATGTTGAGCCCTGATGCCTACTGATGTGAGTGGTGAGGTAAGAGGCAGTGAGGAGGAAGGGGAAGAGAGGAGAGGATGTCCGTCATTAGCATTCTAGCCAGTGCGATGGAAAAGTGACATAACAGCTCAGTCCTTGCACACCATTGTCATGTGAGATTAGCTACCCCTCTCTGCGTGTGTTGCTCCTCCACAGAGGATCCAGGGACTTTTCATTGTGAGGACCAGCATCCTGTGCCTCACTGCTGGATTGCCCAAGACGCATGGTAAACACAGGAAATACAAAGCTCCTAAATGCATCCCTACTGTGTTTGGAGGACTGCCATGACAACACATAGTGGATCTCACAGGGAGCCTGGGTGTTTGTTAGGTGAATACACACTGAGATATGCCCAAGCAGTGCCCTTCTGTGTGAGGGCATGCGGCTTTAGCTTATGCACTGTCTGTCACACAACCAAAATAAGAAGCTTCTTGCTTCGGGGATACACACTTTGTTGGAGGCAGGAATTCACTCTTGGCTCTCACAGCATGCCTGATTCTACAGGAATGTCATGATAAAAATCTCAACTGAATGTAAACACACTAATCTGCTCCACGGATCTATGCATTGGAGTCTTGAGATAAGGCCAGATGAACTACTCTGTGGGTTTTTGACACGTTCCTGCTCTGGCTTTTGTGTCGCATGGCTGAGGATCTCCAGACAGCTTTAGATTAGCCCCTCTCTCTCCAGAAACAACTGTCAAGGCTAATCTGCTCTGCAAGCGCAGGTCATCTGGATGCCAGATCCACAGAGAGCAGGAATCAAAGCTCGGCCCTTTCTCTCCCAAACTGTCTCTACCTCTTCCTTCTCTTTCTTTTCATCCCTTTTAGTCACGGCTTTTACAGCTACACTGACCAGAGAGGAGGAAATCCACATCCGTACACCCCCATCCTGCAGAGGATGTCTTCGATGTCATCGATCTGACCGAGGGCGGATATGCTTTTGGTGCAGATTGTGAAGAGCAGAGAAAGGGGATGGGCATTGATCCAACTGAGGCACTCCCAGCTCTGATCAATAGAATAGATCTGCTGGGGAGCCCTGAGTGTGGTGGTGTCATACTCCTGTTAGGTTGCTCTCTTGCTCTGAGGTCTTTGTCACCTTATCCATCATCTTTTTTCCCATTTATTTAATGATTATAGCATTTGTCAAGTGGCGCCATGAGATAGCGTGACTATATAATCCTAACTGAGGTCATATTGTGCAGCGTTCCCATGGAAAAGGCTATAATTGGTGTTTTGAAGTGGAAAACCTTTCTACCTTAGCATATGAAAACCGCAAACCTATGTTGTTGAAATTAGCACTTTGACTAAAAGCACATAGAGCTGCTTTTAGTCTGAGGTGACACCCACTCGCTTACAGTACTTTGAACTAGCAAAGTCTTTGGAAGTGTTTTATGGCTCTTTTACCACCTTTTGCACCACTTTTTATGAACATCATATAATGTATATTTTCTATAAATAAACCTGTCATGTAGCCGCTGTTTCTATGAGTTAACCTCTTTTTCTTGCAGTGTATAGATAGACAAGGCCTATCACTGCCAATGGGGCATATGGTTAACTGAAGTTAGATAGAGTTTCAAGGATGCTTTGATGTTTAAACTTGACCTCATCAGGCTATGTGTAAAAGCACACGCAAACGCTCATATCTTAGATTCTCCAAGGGACTCATGTTTTGATTTGAACCTCATCTGTTTTTCTCATAATGTAAAACACGTGCAAAAAATGAGGGATCCAGTTGCAGTCCTCCTCTGAGAGCTCTAAATCCTCTGTCCTTCATGTGCAAATCCCTCAACAAACTGGCCTTGAGTGTCACCCTGGGTTGTCCTGTTCAAAGGAACTCTGGGGTCAAACCTGCCAGGTCAACCTCCCTCAAAGTGGCAGCATTTTCCCCCAAACTAGCCCCTTTCACTCTCTAAAAACACATGGGGCCCCCAGATAGACCGTGATCCTTCCTTACACTGCAGACCTGTGGTGATTTACTGCCTTGGTACACACCCCACATAAACATATCATCTACATGTCATCAATAAGGTCCCTGGGGGGACTTTTCACATAGCAGTGATCCAGATTTTAAAGATTTATTCACTCCTGTGCTGTTAATATGATGAAACATTAGCTATGGCCTGCATGTGATAGGATTTCTCAAGAGGTGCCTTCATCTTTACCACTAGAGCATAAATCAAAATTCTAATCTCGGTTTATCTTAAAGCACATTCACTGTCAGGTGTTAATGTTTATTTTAGGAGCCATAAAGGGAAGTTCAGTTGCCACCCATTTAACATATTTATGCCAGGAAACAGTGGTGCTAACAGCCAGGAGCAGATAAAGGAAGGACTGCCATATGTTTCTTTCAGTGTCACCCTGAAAAAAAACAGCAACAACGTTGATCCACTAAATATCAATATAACTGATGAAACAATAGTATTTTGGATTTCCTTTCTCTCATAAATCCTCCCTTAATACCTTTTACCACTGCTCACAACAAGATCAATTTCTTGTCTGTAAGCCTTCCCCTTCAGCTTTCCCTAATACCCCAGTACAAAGGGTTAAGGCCAGCCCTCCCCCATCAGTTGCTTTTGTGTCACGTTTCAAAGACCCATTCATCAGTATAATATGCACAAATGACAATACCATGTATCATCTCAAACTTTTGCCCCCTACAGCCTGACGTTTTCCCATTTCACAAGACACGCAACTCCAAATTCTACTTGTTTATGCAAGCCAAGATGAATTTTTATGTTCTGAATTATACTACCTGACAAGTAATGCGTAAGAACGGAAACCAGTGCTGGTTTGTCTGATGCTGACAGCTGTTTGAACCTGTCTTTCCTCATCCTGTTTGCAATAGGTACAGAGATTTGATCTGCGTGGAGGATCAGTCTGTTCGCTGTGTGACCCCTGACCCTTAGTCTGAGAAAGGGGCCGGCCTGTCCAAATCGGTCCAAGACCTCAGGGTGTCCTGTAACGTGTTAGCGGAGCCAGCTGAAATTACATTTGTCTGCTCCTCAGTTTCGTGTTTTTGTTTTTTGCCTTGAGACATAAAAAAACTGTGAAATAGAGACTAACGCAAAACAAGAGAACAGAGAAGAGAAGTACTGTGCTGTACAGCTGAGGTAGAGTGTATTAAGGAAAGGTAAGAGCCTTTTATTCTCCACAGTCTCTCACTGTTGAATCTGTTCCACTGCACCTGCGAGCTGGGACCTGTGTCAGATGGGGGTTCACAAGCTAAACCACTAACTATACCTGGGAGACAAAGGCAAAACAAACCAAACAGCAAGCTACTGACCCCAAGGAAATGCAGCAGTTTCCCCCATAACAAGCAATTTCCCCCCCTGCTGAATAAAATTTAATTGGATGGTCTCCCATGCTCTGAAAAAAATCGAATTGGTATATGTGATTTTTTTCTTATTTTAATTTAGATCATTATTTCCACACTGGTCTTATGTTTTCACACATCACAAAGAGGCAATTAAAGAAATTGTTAAGTCGGATAAATTAAGGAAGTGAAAGAGGAGGATAAAGCCCCATAAAAGTGTGAGGTTCCCTGCTCATAAAATTAATACAATATTGACTCTTCCAGGCGCGGCAGCTGAGCCCGTCTTTAACTGGAGCACATCTACTGGAGGGAGCCAATTGGGATCCTTTAAGATCTTTAAAATATTTTTTGTAGGTGTTAGAGAGCTAGAGTCCATTAGGCCAGGAGCTGTAGGATGCCGCAGCTTTCAAGTGGTCATTGTGAGCACACTTGCAATGGGTTTATGGCATCTTGTAGAAGAAGAGCAGTCACGCATGAAGGGCAGACAAACAGTGTGGAGGTGATAAACAGAGATAGCTGGCAAACAAAGATAAAAATGCTCATATGGGCAGAGAAGTGAATACTTGTAATACAAATGAATGCTGTTGGCATCAATTTTTATATTTAAGGAGGCTGAAATGCAAAAAATAAAAAGAGAAAAGACTGATAAATCAAAGAGGACTTGACATGTTGGTGGGTGAAGGACTTGTTAGTGGCCATATGGGAGCAGCAAGGAGGGTGAAGGGGCAGGAGGGAGGTACCTGTTGGGTCCCATGTTCTCCTGTCACTCTGATCTTATCAGGGGGCCTGACCAAGAGGAGGACCAGCTGTCACTCTCGCCCCTCTTTTGATGTGCTCCTTCAGAGCTCACAGACACACACACACACACAGAACTTCAGAGGAGTTGAGGCTTGTTTTTGTTCATAATGAGAATTGGTGGCTTTGTTGGAGAGCCACTTGGCAAACCGCTCGCTGGAAGAAAAAAGCAAGATAAAGCAAGATGGTTTCAGCTCTCTGAGGACATGTGGAGCTGCAGTGGTTCAATTTAGCTGTATAGAGCCTGAGGCTTGACAAAAGAGAGTCAGTCCTCTGAGCTGACACAGGACTTCCTGCTCATAAAACCAACCAGGACATCGTGACACAGACACTGGGGACTGATAAAAGGGGAAACGCCATGTATTTGTCTGAAACTTCTTCACAAGGGCTCTTGCTGCTGCTCCTCATCAGCTCATGTCTTCTAAGAAAAGTGCACAGTTTGGGTAAAAATCTAAGCAAGCTATGGGGAGATTGTGTAGTAACTATTTTTGCCAAGCCAAGCATGAAAGTTTACTGTAAGAGTCAGTTAGTCTTTTTTTTTTTTTTTTTTTTTAAATAAACTTTTAGGCAAGTTGCACCAACATGTCTAAAACAACATTTACACCTTTTGAAGATTACTGGATGACTGCTCTTATTTTTTTAGATTTCACTCATGTGTATAATCTTGTGGCTTGACTCCTTTTGGTTGAGTCAGAGCATGTGCTACATGTTTTCAGCTCTTCATACATTACTTCTTTTGTTTTTACCATGCAGCACTCTTATGCATAGACAGTTAGCTATTATAGTAAGAACACCACTTATATTTCTTGATGTATACAATGCATTAGAGATGGCAATATCTGTCAGTCATTTGGTCTGGTAAGCATATTACCAGACTGTGGGTAGGATTTTCACAGACATTCCTGGTCCATCACTGAGGTTGTCCACTGATTGCAGTGTAACACATATTTCATCAAAATCAAGCGCTTAGTGCCTCAGAGCTAAGAGGCAAGTTAGTGTGAAACACAGGTCTGGAGAAGTCCAGAGGTGCACAGTGGCCTCCATAATGCTTTACTGTGGGGGAATGGCCTTGGTGCATGTGACCAAAATCTGATGATCAGTCTGTTTAACCTCTGAAGGTCATGTGTGCAAATGGAGAAACTTTCAGGACAGCCAGTTCAAAGCATGATGCCTAGAACTGATGCTACATTGTTCAACTTTGATTTTGTCTGAAAGTTGTTTTTTCTCCACATAAGAACTATGGAGCTCAGCCAGAGTGACCATCAGGGTCTTGATCACCAGTGCCAAGGTCTATCTCCCCTGATACAACAGTTTGAACAGGAAGCCAGCTCTAGAGTCCTTATTGTTCAATGCTTCTGCCATTTAAGACCTACGGATGCCACTGTGCTCATGGGAGCTATCAACGCAGTTTTCTTGCAGCTTTGCAGAGATGTCTATTTTTCCAAATTATGTTCACTTATCACGTCAATTGGCTTCCAATCAAGGTGTAGAAAGATCTCAAAGATGATCAGAAAAACTGAGGCAAAAATGTTTGAGCCACATTTCAAGTGTCATAACATACAGTTGGACTATTGATCTCAGTTCAGTTTTTGTTTTAAATAAATGTGCTTTTTCATAAAATTCTGTCATGGGGTGTTGACTGGAGATTGATCATGGGATATATATATTTTTTAATTTTAGCATAAAGCTGCAACATAAAATCCAAAAATACTTGATCTGAGTCCACTTCACTGTGACTAAGACTAACTGTAAGCCATCTTGAAATGTTAAGTGGTAAATTAATTTTTTTTTTTTTTTTTTTTAAACTCACTCTTTATAATATGATATGTTGCAGTAAAAAAAATCTAATGAAATGGAAGCTCCCTCTTGTCTTGCACTACAGTCCAATTATCTCTCCCAATAGATAGTAACTGATGTTGTCCTCAGAAGCTAAGACCCAAAGACTCCTTCTCTTGCCTCCAGTCTCTCTCTCTCTGTTTCGGACAATTGCTTGGCAGGGGCGAACACACTCACAATGCCCTCTGTTACTGTGAGTGCGTGCTCTTTATACACTGCGAACTTTTGAACCACCTCTTGACCACAGCTTGAAGGGAGTTGAGACAATGGTTAGTAAACACACTGGAGTGAATGAAGGGATTAGGTATTAAATGACAGGATGTGCTTAAAGACGAGCAGGTGGTGGTTAAGGAAAGGCCAGCTAAGCCTAGCAAGAGAGGTACATCATGCATCTCCCGTTCTCCATTTGCTTCATCTTCATGCTCTGTCTCTATCGCTCCTGATCTTTCACACTTGTCCTCCACTAGCTCATCTCTTCCTGCTCATTTCACTCGCTTTGTATCTCCTCATCTCTCTGGGCTCTATCTCTATTGTCTGCTTTGACACAACCAGAGAATCCTGCTCCTTAACTCAGGATTCAGACAATTGACATTCATGAGGTTGGACATTCCGGTCCAGCCCCATTCATATGTACAGTAAGCAAAGGGACAAAAGCCACCTCACACACAGGGCCCATCCCCCATGGATGAGGTTGTAGGGGAGCTGGGTGAATCTCACTTGTTTCACTATAGATAAAGCTACTACATTGTTTGTAGTATCTTATAAAATATATTCTGAATGACCTTCTTGCCAACCTTCACCTTGTGTTACTCTGTCAGAACTGATGTTTGATGCCAACAATCCAGCCTCTGTGATTCTGTCAAAAAAAACCCAAATGTTTCAGCTAAATAAGGCAGCAACTGCATCTGCTTGTAGCTTCATATGCTTTTATGAGTAGATCTGATTTGCTGAGGATATGTCACATGTCAAACTGAAGATAATCCATCTTGCTTAGCAAGAACCTGAAACAGCATGACCCCCAGTGCATTTCCAGGGGTGCATTGTGGGTAGGAGTGGGAAGCTTCTCTCATCAGGGTGGTAATGAGTTTCTGAGCTCCCACTTGTCAACATAGTAAATCCATGTTTTATATCCAAAAGTCCAGCACCCACCCTCTAGTTTTCACATCAGGGAAGCAACATGGCCTCACGAATATCCAGTGACAAACATTTCAGAGTACAAGGCAAAGACACTCAGACAAAATGCTGTAAGAGGGCAAAGTGAAAATCAAGGTAAATAGAAAACACTGAGTGCTGCATGCTCCAACAGGCATGCTGAAATAACCAGGATAAATAGAAAAAACACAGACAGTCCAATGGAGCATTGTGTGTTTTGAGTGTGGAGACAGACTGGGAAGGACTGTGTGTGTGTGTGTGTGTGTGTGTGTGTGTGTGTGTGTGTGTGTGTGTGTTGGGTTTTGGGATTACCTCATGGACATGTGGTGAACCCCTCCTCCCACTGTAACCTAAAGTGAACCAAGTCAAAGTTTAATTAGTACCTGTCTGTGGCACACCCACTGCTGTTCTCTCCTTTCTCTGCTCTCTCTCCCTCTCTCTCTGTCTCTTGCATTTATTTGTAGTTTTTTTTCTTGTTTTACAGCTATCACAGTGTCACAGAATTGTTACATCTAAAGAACAATGGGGGATTAGATACATTTTTCTACATCTTTTATAATATAATCTTTTTTGGATTACTTAGGACACAGAGATCTAAATAAAATGGTTGTTAATTAAATAAAGATGCGTGCCAGCTTTAGAGACGAGAAGTGATCGTCTGTGATGTGATGTGTAATAAGATCACTGTCTAAAGCAGCTCAGTGGCATGTGTTCTCTGTATTATCTCAGTATTTACCTGTCCCAGTACTCAGAGTAGTCTGACATGACACTTGCATCTATTTATATCTCAGCGTACATTGACAGGCATGTTCTACTGCAGAGTGGTTTAGTAGGTGCATGTGAGGAAAGCTGGGTACAAGTATAAAGCCAATAAGCTGTTATTTTTTATGTTATTTTTACCATTTACTTTAAGTACCTTCATTAACTTGGTACATTATTACATTTCACTTTACCTATCCAAACTATGATGAAAGTAAAGGTTAAGTGAAATACAACTGTAAACAAGATCTATAATGATGTTGCTTATTGTGCTTAAAAGACCCCATAAGACCCTGTATCAATAGGCTGATAAACCTCAGCCAGAAATCTATGATCTTGATTGGATGAGACTGTTTGCCTATGTCTTCTCATGTACACAATGTCAAAGTTAGTGCTCTTGAAACACCATCTGTGTAATGACATCCCATACAACACCTGAAGTCTTTCAGTGTGAGGTGTCAGCCATCCATGGGGGGTGTTTTGTAACGCCCCCACCCTCTGCTCTCAGTTTTATATCAGGAGAAAATCATTATCAAATCCTATTTGCTGGTGTACACCTGCACACCTGCTGCACATTGATCCTCTGAGAATTCACTCCCTAGCTGAATTATCTCAAACCATCATCCAATTACATTAAGTCATTGTTGAGGCAATGATTGTGAAAAAAAAATCATTTATTTTGAAGGTGAAAATTAGTTGGAAAGGGTCTTGTAGTGGACAGACGGACCAACCTTCTCAGAGCAGACAAAAACAATGAGTCAGAGGAAAGTAAATGACAGACGTGCTGAACATGGAGAGAGACAAAAAGAGACACGTTCAGAGACAACGAGGGCACAAAAAGGCCCCTGACCTTTCTATTGTGATGAGATGTGCCCTCTGAGATGAGTCAGCCCTACAGCTGGAAAGGTCACCAAGCACACAAGGTCAAGCCGACGCAGTCCTGCTATACCCAACATCAAAGACAAGTCCAGGGCCTGTCATGCTCCCAGTGAGCCGGGCTGAAAACAGCAGCACTAATCCCACCGACCACTCGCTGTTGCTGCAGAGGACAGAGGTCAGCTGGATGTACAAATCCTAATAAGTTGATTCCATTGTGGCAACTTGCTAAACTTAAAATGCCGTCTTTGATGTGAATTAGTGTTATTGCCCTTTGGACCTGTCTTGTGTTTGATGAATAGAGAAAAGAACGCTGCTGAATTAACATATGCCCTTTAGTGACTATTTTTACTTAAAGAATGAAGCCTTTTCTTCTCTGAGAGCAAATTGAACATTTCTTGTTAAAGTAGAATGAAAGAGAATCTTGCTAAAATGAAAGATTCATGAGTCGTAAAAATAATGGTCTCCACAGTGATTAGATCTGCAGGGAACACAGCTTCAAAGTAAAATTTGATGAAATGCCGAAAATGTTTGTCAGCCATATAAGCTTCTTAGTTGGGAACTTTAAGGTCACAGTGGCTGCCTGATGGGAGAAAACATTATTACATATGACCACGGGAGAGAGGGCTAATGTTTGGAAGGCCAGTCACTGGACTGCTTACCTTCACGAATGCCCTCTTGTTCACCCCGTCTTTGAAAGAATTTTAATGGAAAGATACTAAGGCAGATTTTGGAAATGAGATTATTGGGCAACTCTGGTGCAGCTGCCCACTGTCTAATCTCCACATGACAGCTCTGAAGTGAGGAGCCTCTTATCATCTGTCATTCCTGCTTAATCCCATGTGCCCCCAGTCATACACACCAACTGTTTTAAAACGTCAGGTCTCTCCTCAGAAACCTGAGCTCCTGCAACCACCATCTTAATATCTGTTTGTGAAACTGTAGGAGTGAGGCTGTGTGTTTTGTAACTTCTTTGGAATTAGGTTTGCTTATATTTAAATAGCAAAGGCTGATAAGTTTCACCCTCTAATTAAACATGACTGTCTGGGTTGGTCATTGAAGCTGCAATTTATT
Organism: Selene dorsalis; assembly: GCA_900303245.1. Classification (NCBI taxonomy): domain Eukaryota; kingdom Metazoa; phylum Chordata; class Actinopteri; order Carangiformes; family Carangidae; genus Selene; species Selene dorsalis. The sequence goes on along the minus strand of OMNW01034783.1, from coordinate 185,102 downwards.
AAGCCAACAGCTGGGGCAGAGTCAGGAAACCAGATAAGGAGCTGTTAGTGCTATCTGTGCTAAACTGGTCAGCCTCAGCAGGGGGTTTGTGAAGATTAAGTGGAGTTTTTTTTTTTCAACATGTGTTACAGTCATCAGAAGAAGAGAGAAGATGGCAGATGAGATGCTGTACTGTACTGACTGACTGACTGATTCAGAAACAGTGGGTGCTATTAATTCCACAGATGAATTTATCCCAATCAGCTAATAGACTGTACTCAGTTGATATCATTGCTAGGTGCTGAAATAGAAGAGGAAAAACTCAAAAACTCAATGCCAACTGCCCCAATATATATTAAATATGTTTATTCTGATAAGATAAATGTAGATACCTGTCATCAATAAGCGAAATTAAGAAATGAACAGAAAATAAACAATTATTTGCAATAAGAAATGTAAAAAGATTGGATTTATTTCTGAGATACAAACAATTATACAACAGAGATGTCAATGAAATTGTCTAATGCAAACATTTCCCATAAGACACTTTCATTACAGGAGTATACATATTTACAAATTAAAAAGTAAGTGTAATAATTGTGTTATACATGCTTTTATATAATGCACCATTTTGTACACCAGGTTCAACCATTGTAAATTTTCAACGATATATTTTTTTAGTTACAATGAAACAAACAATCAGTGCACAAAAGCAGCCCAGTTTAATGACTGCTTCTCATTGATTATTAAGGGGGCTATGCTAAAAGACCAGGTGTGGTTGAACTGAATTCATTCAGCCCAGGGGAATGTCACTACACTAGGGTCATAACCTTCAGGGAGGCAGGCTGGAAACGACGAATCTTCTTCTTCAAGGCTCGGGAAGCTTTGATCCGGCAGGCTGATGGCTCGGGGCGTGGGAGCTGCTGGAGGGGCCTTCCAGCAGCAGTGGGCCCCAGAGCAGCCTCAGCCCACACCAGACCTCCCTCCTCCTCGTGGCTATCCACCTGGTCCTCCTCGTCCAGGGACAGGCTGCTGTCAGAGTCCGAGAAGGACTGGAAGCTCTGGCTGGACTCGCTATCTCCAAAGCGGTTGGTGGTGTTATCACTCATCTCCCCCTCACTGCTTTCAGCGATGGTGGAGTGAAACAAGGAGGCGCATTCAGCTGAATACTCTGACTCACACCTGGGTGGGTAGAGGCTGGACACATGGAAAGGTGCTGGAGGGTATCTGGCATTAAGATTGTGGAAGAAAGAGTTAGAGGAGATGGAAGAGTGGAAGGGACGAGGAGGCCCAATCCACTGCCCTGACTTGGCACTCATACTGCGGACCATCTGCATGCTCCCTGGTGCCTGAGCATGGGGCTCTTTTGACCTGTGACGCTGGGCACATAAGGCCTGGAGCATCTCTGCATTGGATGGCCACCTAGCAGCCCCCTGCCTCCTCTTCCTCTGTTCTACAGGCTGCTCATACTCCACACACTGAGGTCTTCGGCCTTTGCTGGACTTTGTAACAGCGGGGATAGGATGTGGCTTTGGATGAACCTTGTGGGTATACATGACTCCTGGACTGCAGTGGCTGGAGTCTGAACCAGAGCCCTGTCTTCGCTCCTCTGTGTGACAGGTGGTAGGCTTCTGGGTCACTTTTCCCTTTCCAGACCTTCTCTGCTCTCCCTTGGTTCCACCACTGACCTCTCTGATCCTTTCGCCAGAGGAGTAGCCATGTTGCTGCTTCACAGCTCGAGGCTTATCACTGCTTTTTCTTCTCAGTTTGACAGCTTTGGTTTTACGGTCTGCCTGTCGCACCTTGACCCTCTGAGATCCAGCAGGTACGAATTTGGCATGAACAAACTCAGGGGAAGCTGTGTGACCAGCCTGAGCCTCGTAGCTTTGACTCTCCTCTGTGCTGGAGCTGTGGGCCATTGCCAGTCTTTGTCTATGGCCTTTCCTCTCTTGTGCTCTTGAATCTGGATTATCCACACACCTCTTTTCTGAGTGGCTTCTTGGTAGACTTTCATATTCTCCTTGGGACTTATCACTCCTCTTTAGGGATGCGGTGGTGACCTCATCAGAACTGTACTCCCTCATGGTAACAGGAAAGGAGTATCGGTACGAAACCCCCTGAGGTCTCACTGACTGCTTGTGGCTCGTGTTATCAGCTGGTTCTTGGCTGGGGTATGTCATGCATTGTCTCTTCTGGTCGCTATCTATTGGGGTGATGTTTGTGGACTGAGTTGAGAGAGACTGCAGCATACACACCTCTTTTTGAGACACTTCAGGAAACACAGTCACAACTTCAGTGGGCTTCCTGTGGTAGTCACGCTGTGACTGCAGAGTCTCTGTGTCCATTTCACACTGGATTTTGCTGAAGCTGCGCTGGAGGAGCTTGTCAATGTAACCCATTTGTGCCCTGTGAAGGGTGTCAGAGCCAATCACTGGGGGTCCTTGGCCCTCTAGAAGTCCAGGTGTGGTTGGGTTGCCTCCATTGGAAAAAATTGGGCTCTGGAGAGCCACTGCATGCAGGGGGCTGGGGTAGTGGTACACTTCAGTGCCACTGCGGGACACCAGGTTGCTCTGAAACTTGGAATCCAGTGTGGAGGTCTTGAGGTTTTGACCCATCAAAGGTTTCTTCACCTCTGCAGATTTGCTGTAGCTTGGTCCTTGAGCCAACATCCTGTCAAGATCACCTGACAACACAAAAATACAGATTATTAACCTTTCAAATCACTCAGTCACTGAAATTGCATGTTATTATGAAGCAAAATACATTTTGAGTATCTTAGCAACAGTTGCACGGTTCCCATCACTACTTCAAAGACTTAAAATAGACATGAAGAGTTTTGGTTACCTGTTGATACAGGTCTTGGTCGAGTCTGTTCGGTGCCTGTAGTGCCTGCTCGGATTCTGCTGCTGCCCAAATGGAGACCTGTGGCCCGCGGAGGGTTGGGCTGGGTAGTGCTCTCGTCAGCAGAACGTCGGCGGCAGACATCAACTTGTGAGGGAGGGCTAATGACGGAAGTAGCAGGGCTCATGGGAAGGAGAAGAAGGCTTGTCTGGGATGATGACAGACATTCACTGTACACTGAGGTGCAGGAATTGGACAAGGAGTAGGAGCCACCATCGCTGAGCTCATAAAAACCTGGAACAATAAGGAACAATGATCAATGTGTATTCAGTTCAGTATTTAACATCATGTGATGGGAGGCTGGCTATATGCATAATTTGCATATTACTTGTGTGTTGTCTTATTTTAGAGTGTGTTTGCACACCTGAACTTGGCCTGCTGTCACTCTCCAGCTGCTCTGTGGAGGCCTTGCTTACATCCAGCTTCAGCTCACTGATCTGTTGGTCCAGCTGCTGCAAATGCGACTTCAGGCCTACATCCTGTTTCCGAAGACGAGACTGTAAAACAGACAGCACATGACATTATAGCCCACCCCTGAAAAACATGTGCGGTACAACCTAACCCAAAAGGACAGTCTAATTAGATTTTCTCATGGAAGGAAGGGAGTTATGCAACAAAAGTCCACATGCACACACATGCATGCAATTAAACACAAGTTCTCTGTACATGTCGATGAAAAGGAAAATGAGTCACAAGGGTCAGGGTGTGCGTTTGCAATGGTATAATTTGATTAAGATGAGGTCTGTTGTTCAGATAAAGGATGCTCTAATGTACAGCCATCAGAAAAACAAAAGCGACTCAGCTGTGGCTGATGATTAACCTCAGCAGGACATGGGGGGGCATGGAAGAAGCAGTGGTGGGTAACTCATTTCTCCCCCACAGCGAGGGCCTGGCCATTGTGTAAACTACAAGAGGAGGAAAGCTTAGGGGGTTGGGATGAGCGGCTGTTTGCATTGCAGCTAAGGCTGGGCATTTACAGTGGTTCTCAAGATGCGGACGAAGGGGGGGGGGGG
>OMNW01034783.1:165458-177253 GCA_900303245.1 Selene dorsalis | reverse complement strand
ACCCCCCCCTTTTTTTTTCCATCCACTTAAGAAATGATAAAGAAGCCAAATGTTGATAACAAAACAAAAGCACACGGGCAGGGATCCCTTTTACTGTATCCATGAGCAGCCACAGTGGAAAAGAGTGTTTGTACCTGCTCAGGTAGATACAGACAGGAACAATGGAAGATGCTGCCACAAACAGGATGTGTGGGATGGAAGTCAGAGGGGTAAACATGGTGTGTTGTCATATGTGGGACCGAGCGAGCAGACGAAGAGTGAATCTGTTGTCAGCTCCGTGTACATGGAAAAAAACAGGCCTTTCACGTGCAGGAATTATGAGCTTACATCTTCAAAGGGGGGTAAATCTGATATCACACATAATGCTTAAAAAAATCCTATGTTGGGTATTATTGTTGATTTTGAGCTGTTTCCGGAGGTTTGTGTATTTTCACATATTTCTCTGTGTGCGTCTTGCTCTTGTTGCGTGTCAGGGGATTCCCATGCAGGTACTCTAATTGAAAATCCCTTTCCCAGGTATTCTGTCATCAACAAAGGCAAAGATTTTCTGAGATCAAAGTGGCCTCTTGTGTCTGACAACAGAGCCTCCCTTGCTCTGCCACCTCTGACCACTGCGGTGCCATGACACAAGTATTATTGTTGTTTTAATGAATGAATGAAGAAAGAAAGCTACTTTTTGATGTTAACGTGCAGCCGCTTGCCAGATGTCTTCCTTTGCACAAGGGTTACTGAGAGAAATTGTGGAATGGCAATGAAATGCATCTGTTCTTTATCCGCTGCTTCTTGTATAGATATATCCTTTTAAAGAAGGGCCTCTGGTGAATTCATCTCCATGGTTTGGGGTGTTTTGAAATGTTAGACTTAGTTTTAATATCCCAAGTGATTTCCAATCTAAAAAAGCTCCAACGGTATCTCACCCATGAGACATGTTAGGGATTGCAGTAGACTGGTCAACAAGTCATTGGGCCTTAAATCAAAAAACAGAAAGTAGAATTCCCATTTGTTTTTTGAACGTCTTGGATACTTGCAGGGAAACTCATACTCAGAACTGCATCCAAGAAACACACTCTTGTGATTTTGACTGATATAAGTGTGATAGTTCCCAAGGTTTTACAAGGTATTATGAGATGTGTTCTGCTTCATAACTGGTAGCCCTTACAAATACTTAAGAGCAAAAGCTCAGACAGTCACTGCACCATCCACCATGTCAGTTTCCAATTCATTCTCAGTGGAGCAGCTCCAGGATTTATCTCCTGATGAAATCCCAGATTAGAGACTTGTTTCTGTGGGTTTTAGCTTTGATTCAGAGTTGTTCATGCCAAGAAATGTTGAACGAACTGTCTAATGCTGTTGGAATTCTCTTTAAGGTTACTTTACTTAATCCAATAATATTTGATTAAATGATACAGCAGGATATCTGTTAAACCAGTCATAAAATGGGTTCCTTTGGGTATATAAATCAGATTGTGGTAAGCTTATAATGTACTTGTGAGGATTTTTGAGTTCTCTAAGTTTAGAAAGGCCAACTGAATAAAAAGGAAAATCTGTTTTGTCAGAATGTGGAGACTTGTCCTGAGTGGTGGACCTGATCAGTATAACTCTCTCTATCATGTCTGTCATGAGCAGCAGCTCTGTATTTGAGAGAAACCTTTATGCTGTATGCTTTCAGATTCCCTCATGAAATTTCATTTGAGCAGAACAAATTTTTGTTTATTTAGCAGGAGAGGGAACCTTCCATGCTTCACTCCTGCAAATCATAAAGACATGAGTCTAAATTATGTAATTTAGCACTGACTTACCAATGAATGCAGAGTGCTGCTTTCAGCCAGGTTTCAGTGGATGGTCTATATCTCGTGTGTGACAAGCTGGGGAAGCCGTTTGGAAAATGTCCTTTTTTCCCCCCATTTAACCTTTTGCAGATTTGTTAAAGGGCACAGTGTACCATGCACAATTGATGCAAACTGATGTGACGTTTTTATCATATTTATATGTTTACACCTGTTTAACCCACAAGTATTTATGGAGGTCTGAGATTAACTTCTGTGTGTACAGTATAAGTGTCTGTCGGAGCTTCAGAAGGAGAAAAACTAAGTAGAATTAAGTAGATACGAGTCTGAAAGACATCATTTACCTGGGGACGGCTACATTTCAAGCATGGATGTAAAAGTGTCAAAGTCCTTACAAGGGAGTCTTACCATGGTGAGTCTCAAATGGCCTGTATCTTTTCATGGGCAGGGAGACAGACGTCTGAGCTGTGTAGAAATTGGACATCGTACTTAACTGACCCTGTCTGCAGAGCCCTGGAGACCCACGCTCCTTTGCAGCCTCTCCTGAGTGCAGAATAAACTGAATTCCACATCTACAACTAAAAGAAATACTATTACTCCATTGGTAATTGGATTTAAATGATGAAATAGTTTTAGACTGACCGCATAATATCAGTGTCTCTTATGGTTTACTGGCTGTTCTGTTTCTGTCCAAACAGCAGAACAGACCAGACACTTATTTCTTCTTTGGGGAATTTATTATTTTAGCTCCAAAGGTGGTTCTTTGTTTTTAGACAGAATTAAGCAACCATCTCAGCATGTGCAGCAAAATAGGACACAGTGAAGGAGGCTGACATTTCTTGTTTTGGTCAAAGATATCCATTGTGCAACAGTGGTTTAGTCAGCAAATTTTTGGGTAACACAACTGCGGTTCAACTGAGCTGCCCAGAGAGAAGCTTTGTGAAATTGTGCATAAAGACGTGCTGTTCTGAAGACAATTTGTTTCTGTTTTTAGCCTCGCAAGCTGTGTGGTTCTAGGGTTGGTAATGTTTAGTCCAGACGTGAATGTCTCAACAACCGCTGAGTGGGTTGCCATTGAATTTGTTACAGATACCCACGATGCCCAGAGGATGAATCCTCATAACTTTGGTCATCCTCTGACTTTCTTTCAGTGCCACCATGAGGTTCACATTCATGATGTTGAGTGAAATGTTTTGGCAGTCACTAGATGGACTGCCATGATATTTGGTTTGGACACTAATATTCCCCTCAGTTGTAATAACTCCCTTTTTATTCAGCACCATCTGGTCAAAATTTTAAACTGTATATTATATTCTTATGGTTTATGACTAAAGAACTAATGGCATTCCCATCGGTTCATTAATGGGCTAATACACTAAAATAACGTGGAAATCTCAGTGATTCCAGAATTTGTTTGGTTTTTTTTGCCTCTTAATACAAATGTTTTTTTGCATTATCAACCACTGGAAATTTTATTTGACCGTGTAGACGCTGTTCAAAACTAAACTGAAAGTACAAAGGAAAGAAATTAAAATGAAGAGTCCCTTGTTCCCGTTCGTTGTGCGCACAAGCAGATGCACACGCAAAGAGGAAGTCTGTTGTCCTACCCAGCATCTGCAAAGGGAAGCCGTGCTGTCACAGAAAGCTACAATACAATGTCAGCTGTTGTGTCCTTTGTCCTGTGTGCACTGTTTATGTATGTTTATCAAGATGGTGGCAGGGACATAAAAGCCTGGTTTGGCTGCAACATCTAAATCTCCTCTTGTCCTTTAGAAGGGGCAGCTATGTTGACGGAGCAAGTTTCTTCTTGTAGACAGGAACACCAGCAGACGTTCGACATCCACTAAGCTATCACAATGCATTTACAACACAAACTCAGACACGGGGGGAACCAAACCCGCCTTGTCTAAACTTCCCTTATGTCTGATCAGCAACTGATTCGGAAATCTGATTATGGCATCAAATCTAAGATGAGTTTGTATGGAGACATTTAACACTGAGCTCTGGGTTCACGAGGATATAACCACAGGCTACACAGACTGAGTTCTGAAATGCTGTAACCTCTGTCTCCATGCAGGTGTGCAAATTTAAGAGCCCTCTTTATTTGTAGAATCACCTGAGGTTTTTTCCACCTGTGTGGAGTGTGACAGAGTCGGCCATGGCCTCGGGGAGCCATTACAATCTGTCTGTCCACACAGAATTGTTATTCATCACACAAGGAAACACACAACTGCCACACTCTGCCTCCAAGACATGAGGTCTGTGAGATCTGTTGAGCACTGATGACAACTCAATGTGCTGTGTGGTTTGTGACCGCCACCCCCGACCAACACCAGTCAACCCAAAGCAAAACAACCTGCAGCTCCCTGCTCGGTTGCACTCAACAGGAAAACACCAGACTCAGGTGATCTTGTGCAGAACCAGTGTGAGTCTGGGTGTGAGTTAATTACATTTGATAGGTTAACGAACTGAAGCTCATATCACTTCAAGCCAGTTCAATCAAAATAATACATCAGAGGACATTAATTTGTACAAGAGAGGAGATCAAATGTAAAACCCCAGGCTGACCCCTGAACACTTACTCCTGAACCCTTCACCCCCTCCTCTGGTGTGCTAATCCTCCTGGAGCCCTCCATGGGAGCTCATGTGGCCTGGAGGAGATGGACCGGAGGAGGATGAGGTTGACAGCACCAACACAGCTGGGCAGTGGAGACGGCCATGAGCTGGGGTTGTGGAAACCTCCAAACACCCACTTTCACAGATGGGTCGGTCCCCGATGTGGAGGACCCACTTTGTCCTGCACCATGTGCTCGCCCCAACAGAAACCACACTCCCTGGAGAACATTGCGTGCTGGCCAGTGATCTGATGGCTGCGAGAGCCGTACGTGAGTGTGTTTCATTAGACGCAGGACCACACAAGACTGTTGTTGGGAATTTCCATAAACATTTGAAATAAAAGGCAACATCTATCAAAAGCACAAGATTAAAGTTTGATTTTGCACAAACAAAAGACTTGCGGCCGCTTTCCCAGAGCCATCATAGAACAAAACTCCAGTGAAAAATGTACCTTTTGTTTTTGAGGTGTTTCGCCACAACCTCTGCAGCGTGCGTTAAAGTCATTTATGTTATGAGCAGATATTTAAGGGGGCCCATACAGGGAAGACGGGATCACCCGTGTGTGTTTTCTTTCCCAGGACTTCTATTCTATTGTATTTTCATCTCAGAAGCCAATTCACAAACATCCCATCAACAAGTTGGTCTTTTAATCTGGCAAACAGGGCTCAGCACAATAAGAGGAACAATTGCTATGAATCTCTCCCTGAGGAGGAGCAATTATCTACCCGCCTATCAGGCAGAGGGTGAGGATTAGGAGTGTTTGTAACAAGATAATGTGCAGCAAATGTTTGCAAATTCCTCTACATCACCCCTCACATATTTGAAGAATGAGAGCTCTAAACTGTACAAGCAGGCTGTTAAGCTCTTGTTTTATACAGAACGATATCCTCCTTTGACCAGGGTATGACACCTTATACTGTATAGAGGGAGCCAAAGGTCACGCTGCACAGCACATGGAGCCATTTATAAAATGTCAGAGAGTAGTTGTTGGAAGTTTTATCTGTTGTGCGGCTTAAATCCTCTTTGTTGAAGGTTCAACTCGCATTATGTTTATTGAAGTCGGGAAAAGAATCAAAGCTATTCCAGTGTGGCAGGAAGACCTGAGTGATGTTGGAGATGTCATGTGCAGGGATGGTAAGAGGTCTCCTTTATTGGACTGCCTTTATTGGTCATATATTTCTCCTGACATGGCCTACAAAGCACTTATGTAAATCCTCCCAGTATCACATATCAGGTCAGGTATTTGAAAAGGTACGGCCAGACGACTATTTAAATCAGTGTCCCAGCTCTGAATTAAATTATCACTATGTTTGGATGGCAAATAGATTTTGATGGAGTGGCTGATAGCACCGACGTGTTTCTGGACACGACTGGGTTGCTGAGTTTCCCAGCTGCTTTGGCCAAGAGCTGAGACGCATGATTAGAAAGGGAAATTTTTGGGTGAAATAAAAAACTCCATCCCTGACATTTTCTTGGGGTGAAAAAGTTGTGAACTACAGGGGAGAGGCAGGGGCCAAGGCCCAATAATATAGCCCTTCTCTCCAAGGCCAGGTCTGACGCAGGGAGCCCGACACTCTGCAGGTTGGGACAGAGCAGGTCTGTGTGGTGAGCCAACCACAGAAACTCTGTCACCTCTCTGCTCCGCGTGGAAACCCCTATGTGCTGTCGCTAACAGCGTCCCGCAACAGCCACATGTTGACTCTGTTAATTTGTGAAGCATCACCCGTATTTTGTTTCACGCATAAAGATGTTTACACATTATAAATACGACTGATTTAAGAAACTGTTAGTCAGCCAGAGGTCAGGTGATCCGTAAATGATAAAAGATTTAATTCAACTAACAATTATTTATTGATCATACATCAGAGTTGCAGAGTATGTTCTCATCTAACTCTTGGCAGGAAAGTGAAGTTACATGTTTTCCCAAATGTTTAAGTATGTTTTTAAATGATGATCCAGGAAGAACAATACAGCAACCAGTGATCTAAAGCTATGAAGTTATTTACTCCCTGAGGCTTATTGCACCACAGAAAGTGGAAATGTCTCAGAGGACATCATTATTTTCATCTGTATCAAAGAGTTCAAGGATTGAGGTCTGGCAACCAGGTGTTGGAACAACACACATTTTGTATTAAGACTCAATATTTTGTGCAGATTATTTTTGAGAGAACATCTATCTGAAATTGTCAAACTACATGTGTCGAGATCCGTGATGGAATTTTTGAATCTCTGCTCATCTGTCAATACTTTTCAAACACTGTTACAAAGGTTTTAGAAGAAAAAAAAATAAATAGAAAAAACAGTTTCACTTGTGTTTGCGCTTAAAAGCTAAATTCAGCAGGGGGTGAAGTGAGAATCTTTATAAAATGGCTGCATTTAAGATGTGAGACAATTATTAACATAGTATATCAGCTGGTCATTACATCTTTAACTTTATTGGCATATTCAATCCACATCTGCACAAACTGCTTTTTCAGCTCTGGTTGTTTTTGATAAATGTTAAGATGTAGTGACATTAGAATTTAGGTCAAAGTATTCCTGTGCATACATATACACAGTTGCCTATAAAGTTTTTTTTTTGTTTTTGTTTTTTTTTATTACCTCAACTTATGATGAAATGATTGTAACAGTGTGATTTATTCTTGATAGATATCTTCCCAAAACTTCTTCCAAACATATCAAACCTTTATAATAGGAATAAGAAGAGGAATGTGTCATTAACAAAGGAAAACAACATTAATCCAACTTTATGGGCAACCAGGTAGCACCTCACAGAGGTAACGTTTCTGTATTCTTTGTGCTTACAATTTCCCAGAATGTAAAAAAGCAGTTTATATGAAATGGGAGTTTAAATTTTACCTTACATAAATGTCATTGATGTAAAGCTATCATAAAACGTTATTGTTAAATGCAGCCTCTGCACAGTGGAAGAAAGCGGGTTTTGTTGTGATAGAATCTGTCCCACGTTCAGACAACATGGTGGAGATCCTGTGAGGTCCAGCTCACGTCAGATCCCCCTGCCAGTTAAAACCACCATTTACTGATTAGTCCCTATCAGCTCCCTGTTTGACGGGGTGTGCACAGCGAGAAGCCTGGGTATCTCTTTGGGTATCTGAGCTATGTAAACTCACTGCTGTGGGTCATGGAACAACTCCTTCCTCCCAGATCTGCAGGAAGACGGTGGCCTGGGTGAAGAATAACAGATTACTCTCTCAGCTCCAGGTCTCCAGGATGAATCACAGATAGTGTCATCACCATGCTGAGACAATGAGGAAAGTGCCAAGGTTTTTTTTAATTTTTTTTATCAAGATTGCTCATCTTTCATTCGACTGCCAGAAGATGTGAGAGAGGTTGGGTAATATTAAGGGTAGGCTTGTCACGATATCAGAATTTCAGTAGTCGATACCAATACCAGTGAATTTCCACGATTCTTGATACTTATTCGATACCTCGATAAAAAAAGAAAAAGAAAAAAAAACAAACCTTGTATTCAAGCTCCACTGTGCTTCAACAACTTCTTAAACTGCAGAGAATTTAAAGTGCAGGCAGCAACATGAAGTTAAGGACAGTGATAAAATGGTAAATGTGGCTCAACAAAAACAGAAAGTCATGTAGTCATTACTTGTGTCCTTCAAGTAGTTAAACAACAGAACAGCTGTTCTCATTAATTCACTTTTAGGCTGTTTAACAGATGTGTGTGTTCACTCTGGTCCACGCCATACATCCATGGTCCAAACGCCGCACTGCTGTCAGAGCGTCATGTTTCCATGTTCACATAACAACAGACCATGAGTTCGACTATAGCCGCAAAGAGCCGCACTGAGACCAGGTGCGTGCTCAGACTCACGCGGGTATACTGCCTGCATCAGTCCCGACAGGAATCGTCAGAGGCCAAGTTGGCAAAGTTGTACATCCGGTATTCACTGTACCGAAAAAAAGCAGGTATCGACATATTTTTGGCCTGTTTGGTACGGAAGTATCGAGAATCGTGACAATCCTAATTAACCGTGATCAGAGATATGGGTATTGATCCCATCATTGCTATCTGTCTGTAATGCCATGAAAAGCAACATTGGTGGTGGCCAATACCAGCAAAGTCTTGTTCGTTTCAACTTGTCAAAAACTTATTTGGTCTGCTTATAGTTAACATGAAGAAAAACTACAACTAGGTGAGAGGTTTTGAACGCACATCCAGCCTCACACACCTCAGCTTCACAAAACTCCACTGATTTGTACCAGTTTAAATTCTAGTTATGTCTTTATTTTTAGCTTCAGCTCAGTTTAAGTTTCTAACAGAGGTCTGTGGTAGTGTGTATTGCTGCTCCTGCTCCAATTCACCAACTTGCCACACACTCTGTGCCCTGCTGCATTGAGAGGTTACATCACTCATTTACTCTGCCTCTAGCAGACAGCATTTTTTATGGTGAGTTTATGTGCATGGAAGAGATATCCACGACTACAATCGAGAGCATGAATAGGGGCATTGGATAGGGGAATAAGGGCATGTGTTGCCCCGGAGAATGAATAGAGTCTACAAGGTAGGTCTCCGTAGGTTAAATGAAGTTGAAGTTGGATGCTCTGGACATATTTTATTCTAATGAAAAAGTATTAATGATATGCAAAGAAAAATATCAGGATTGGAAGCAGGTTGGGGAGCCAGACGTAGCTAAATCACATTTAAAAAGCCAATAAAAACTTAGCAAAATGAGGCATGAATGCTTTCTTGTGCCACCAAATATTAGATTATGCAAGTAATCCTTTCAGTCAGCGATGGCTTGGAATTCGAGGAGGCAATGAAGGCCAAGTCGTGTCAAGCCGTCAACTCCTTTCGCCAGCTCGTCGCTACGCAGTCCCTGCTGTTTGTGATTGATGATCATGGCTTATACATGACCTAGCCCAGTGAGGAGCCTTCCCAGCACTGACCAACACTGAACACTACAGGGTTTTACTCAGCCTACATTAGGTAAAAAGAGCCATAATGTAGCCCCATAATTCTTGGATGTTGATATTTTCTTGAGAGCAAATCAAGTACACACCTTGATATTGTGGGCTTACACCCAGCGTACTGTCTGTAAGGACCCATAAAACACACTTTCTCAACCGGATGGGTAAGTGGAGAGTTTAAATATGCCTCGTTCAAGGTTTTTGATTTCACTCTGTGTTTGCCAGACGTTCTTCAGAGTTGCAACATAATCTACGTTATGATGTTTTCATAAAGATACACCTTCATTCTGCTGGGTTCAATCCCAGCATGGCAGCATCGCAACTCCATCTTCATGTGCCAGCTGTGAACATTACATCTGATTTTATTGACAGCTATAATGATTACATTTCATATACTGTCAGTTCTACAGTCAAAATATTGCCTCAAAACCTGCGAAACAGTATGGTGCAGGCTCTAAACAAAATACACACACAAGGAAGCGTTTGTGGGGCAAAATCCTGTTTGCTTACACTGTAAATGTTGGCTTTAATAATTTCAGTAAAGGCGGTGTCACGCCGTGTTTTTTCACTCTGGAATTCTCTAGGTGAAATCATTTAAAGATGACAAATCGCTGGCAGAGGATAAAGACAGAGACGGTGAGATAACAGCGAGGTACTGAGAGTGTGGGAAGGGAAGACAAAGTGAAAGAGAGTGGGTAGTGCCTTTCTGTCTGAGTGCATGTAGACCTTTTATGCAGTGGGGGAAGTTTGAGCTCTGAATTATCTACACTGTTTGAAATCCCCATCCCTCTTGTGTCTTGGCAGACGAGCCACAGGCCGGGTGTCCATGTGGGTGACTGTAAATGAAACATTCCGCACTGGGTTCAGGACGGGGTTCCTCTTGACTCATCGTCCGTCATTGCATAAAGCTCACTCTCTCCCGTGAAGCAGCCCATTCTTCTGTCTACGGTGAGCCTGGCAGTAAATTCTCAGGGCCCTCATTGTTGAAAGCTCCATCACCTCCCTGGATGCCTGTATCTCTCTAATCCACCTCTTGTGAACATCTGCAGCAATGGCCCCACAACAGCCAACACACAACCGTGGCTCTGGCATCTGTGTTCAGCTCAGCGACGCTCCAGGCGAACTCAAGTGGATTATCTCGAGAAATAATCAGAAGTAAACACCTGCATGAGTTTTGCCACTGATTCAGAACAAGTCTCTTTGTGCTCTGCTGAAAATGAAGACAAACTGCGACCAGATCAAGCCAGGGCCATTCCTTCTCAGGCAATGAACTCCTATTTAAGCATTTGTTTATCTAAGGAAAAGGACTGCTGAGCATGCATGCTCTTTTTCACCTTGCTTCGCATTTTATGTAATTACACACATTTACACTCGGGAGCATACCACTACAGGCACTGCTTTTGTACAGTGACCTGTGATTCTACACAAGTAACAGTGTTCAGTGCCTTGCTTAAGGGCACAGTGACAGTAGCCACCAAAAGAGGAGAGAGTAAAAGTCCTCCAGAGATATTAAAGAGCACAGTAACTCCTAGAGATGGACACTTGGGTGGATGCTTAACTTGCAATTTAACTCTGTTTGGTGACTTGCTGAGTCTGACTCTTAATTTGCAGGTGTTTATGTGACTAATTCTTCATAATGCATTTTGGAGAGGAGTGAAAAGCTCTCCTTGGGGAGTGAACGGGCCCAGGTAGCCCTCACATCTGAAGAGCAGCCTAATGGAAGAGCAAACACAGTGATTACCAAGGCCCCTTTACAAGGAGCAGCCTGCAGTGAGAGTGGAGTGCTGCACCTGAACAAGCATGTGTGGACATCCATGTTCATGTAGTGTATGTAGCAGGAGCTGACTGTAACTTCATGAGTTTATACAGTTTCTTCAGTTTGAATAAGACGGTGCAACTGCATGAGTAATGTTTCACCTCCGGCTTCTGATGCTCCACAGTGATGTTAAACTATTCAAACATTTGTGCTGCCAGATTTTAAGTTCAGTTGTTTTGCCACAATATGTGCAACACAGCTTAAAGTCAAATGTGTTAATATGAAATCTAAGTAATTTATTGTATCAGATGTACAGTAAACCATACACCTACGTGGATAGGAACATGTAACCATTTAATATGTATGTGTATATATTCATTTTCTATTCAATATTCCCATTTAATGTACTTTTCTCTTCTTTTTATTGTTTTTTAAAAAGTTCACCACATGGATGCCTTGTGCTGTGGTGTGCCATGTCTCCTCAGGGACCGCGACTGTTGCACAGAGGGGCTTTCTCTGCAGCACACGGGCCCTCTTCACTCTGTGTTGACTTAGTAAATTACTTGGGATGTCAGGGCCCAACCACAGCTTATCCTCAGAGGGGGGAGGTGGTGTGTGTGTGTGTGTGTGTCTGTGTGTGTGTGTGTGTGTGTGTGTGTGTGTGTGTGTGTGTGTGTGTGTGTCTGTGTGTG
>OMNW01034783.1:135515-162516 GCA_900303245.1 Selene dorsalis | reverse complement strand
GGGGGGGGCAACAGGACGATGTATGTTCACTGTCTTACTCAGACATATTAAATCTTGGATTCATGTCACAAACTAGAATTTGGGTAAATTCACATTTTGCCCAAGCAGAGTTTGCCTTGAGCCCAATGAAAACTGTTGCACTGTTAAAGCAAAAATAATAGTCTTTCAATAGAGGGCACCATACTTCAATTACAGATGTGGAGTTATGGAGGATTAATGAGGAAATGAAACATGAGACGTGTTTACTGTTGGCCTGTTGAGTTTTTTTTTTTTTTTTCCTGTAGCATCTGGTCGTGTGATTTAGTGATCTGTTAATCTACCTCTGTGTTATTCTGGTCATGTGCAGTGAGTGACTGTGCGATGAGTTGCTGCTTTGCCCTGGACATGTTTAAAGCCAGAGCTCAGCAGTCAGGCTCTTCCAGGGAAAGTACAAAGCCTTGCCTGGTGGTCTGCACACATGCCTGGATGATCTGCCCAAAACAGCCTGGATGGTGGGGTGGCAGAGACACACCTGCTTTGTCAACACCATCTTCCTCACTACTGTGGCCAACTGAAAATCCATCCTGTATAATCGCAAAGACTGTAAGGCACCATAGATTTGATGTAGCCTGAGTTTCAGAATAGTGAACACTTAATGTGAACACTTGAAAGAGAGAACCCTAATCTTGATGCAGGTGTGGAGATCTTTTCATTTCCTATTTGCTGCTCGACAAATGTATGTATAAAAGTTACAGCAGTATGAATTTTACTGTTTTCAGTTGGAAAATGTGGTTATTGCATCAGCAAAAGAAATTGGGTTCAACCTTAGAAATGCTAATATAGAAAATGAGAATTAAAAATGCCAAAAACCAAAAGAATAAAAATATAAACTGTACATCATTTGTATGTACCATGTAAAAAGGCTACTACTATGCCAGTGGCTCTCTCTGTGCACTGCTGTGCTTGACCCTAAATGCTAAAATATCTTAGTTTAGTGTGCGAACTTAAGTTAACATTTCGATCTCACATGTCACAGTGGCAGTAGGTAGGAGGAGAATAAAAGGGATCAAGTTTAGGATTCATCACCAGGGGGACAAGAACGTGTATAAATTGTGAATCAATTCACAGACTGAAAGAAATTTCACATATGAGAAAAAGTCAGAGGATCATCAAAGTCAGTGGGAGTTATCCTCTGGGGACCCTGTACAAAATAAAATGATTAGCCCATCTACCAGTTGCTCGAGGAGACTTGAGGTTTGAGTCTAGACTGTTATGGACTCATTGACCAACCAATGCAACAACAAAAAATAACTGCTTCAAATCTGTGCAAATATTTTTACATGTCACCTGTTTTTGTTTTTTTTTCTTTTGCTCTTGGTAACTCAGAACCCAAAAGTCCCCGATGCGCCTCCACAGCATCCACCTGGATGTCAGAATGACCTGTCTCCATCACCTTTGACCTCTGCGAGACTCAAGTCCTGCCACCTGAGCGCTGTGTTGTCCCCTAGTGTTCACCTATCCGTGTTTGGATAGACTACCTGCTTCTCAAAACAAGGCATGACAGGGCAGGTCACCAAGGAAAGAGCAAAACAAAGAGTCAGATTTCACAGACCCTCTATCAATCAAACATCTTAGAGGCACAGTCGCGCTACCTACAGGAATCCCACTGGCTTCAAAGGGAAACATATGAGGGATTTTTTCTCACTTCTGAACTCGGGATTGTTCCAGATCAGTGGACGTGTTTATTGTCTTTTGTCACTACTTGACACAACCGGAAGATATTACTTAGACCGCCGGTGCATTTACTATATGAAACTAATGCAACATAGAAATAATTGTGTGGCAAATTAATCCTTTGTCTTCCATTTCTGCAAAGTAATACTTAACAGTGCACAGCAAGCACAGGCAGGCTCTTGTACATTCCCAAACATAAATTATGGCAGGACAAATGAATTCACCTACTGTTGTGTGTGTGTGTCAAATGCTATGATGGCTGCTTTGTATACAGCACATTAATGAAATGACTGGAGTGAGATACACAGGTATTGTTCTGGTGTGAAGATCAACAGAGAGGCTTGTGTGCAGGGTTGATCTGTAACTTGTTGAGTTTTGCTTGTTGGTAAAGGCTCAGTGTTGAGTTTCCACACCAGACCGCAAATTCAGCTGACTCTCAAATCTGCTCAGCGTGGTGTTTGAGGGCAGTTAAATTAAATCTGAAATCTCTAAATCATGGTCTGCTGGTGCGGAAACCCTCAAGAGTTGGTTTGAATTATGCAATAATCTTTCTACAATTATCTGTTGGGACAGATTCCCTTTTTTTCAGGTGGTATAGCGTCTCCAGGTTGATGGACAAGTTTTGCTTTAGAAATGCTCCAGGGAGGACTTTCTTGGCCCAGTTGTCTTATTGATAAACTCATCAGTTCGTGCTTGCGTTTCAGGGTCTGTTCCCCCCCCACCTCGCCACCTCACCCAACATGTCTCTCTCACCCATCCACCCACCAACAGCCTCGCCTTGGCCGTGCACCTGTCTGTGGCAGGCAGCTGTGGGTGGGCGGGTCTTGGCTGTCAGTGGAACATTCCAGAGGAGAAGTCACCCCATTAATCCCTTGAGTTTAGGCCCGACAGTCCCCCCACCACCACCACCACCACCTCTTTACCTCCCTCCTTCACTACCTCCAGTATTACCCCTCATTGCCCCACTCACTCTCTCTCTTTCCCCCACCCATCAGTTGCTAACCCTTTCTAGTGGCTCTCTCTCTCAGCCCAGGTCAGGCTCAAATGGGATACTGCTATGTCAAAGGTAGACACTGTGAGAATGAGATTAAAGGACGAGTACCCCCCGCATGCGCACCTACCCTCCAGCTCCCAGGCCCAGAGGTTTTAATCCCCCCAAATATTCAAGAATGAAAGCAAATATTGTTATGTCCAGATCTGCAGGCCTGTGGATCTGTGGACAAAGGTTACATAGTTTTAACAATATACAGTGTGGTCTGTCCATTATTATGCACTGTGACTGTAATACCATAAAACACATGTTGGATGGGATTCACAATTTACACATCTATTGTATGACAGCATCTGTGTGTAATTAGTGGGTGTTTGTAGGTGTGAAGGTCATGCACACATGTACAACTCTGTCTCTTGTCTACTGGAAATTTCACTCCTCTAATTGCCCATATCACTCTCTCAGTATCACAGTTTGTTTTTCTCTCTCTGTCTATTAACTGTGATTCAAACAAGAGTCTCTTTATCACCCTGGGAAATTCTGATGTCAGGCCAGATCCTCAACTTGGCAGTCGCCCCATTCAGCTGGAACACATAAATGAGAAAAGCTGCTCGATTCACCCGACAAGCGAAGAAGAAGAAGAAGAAGAAGAAAAAGAGGAAGAGGAAGAGGAAGAAAAAGAAGATGTTCCCTTCAGTTTTCCCCAGACACTACATAGACTCTCTCAGGAAGAACATTTTATCTTGCTCGGTTGGTTATCTGGCAAGAACCACTGATGTTTGTGTCCATCTCAGCTGAGGAAGGCTAATATGGCTGTGCAACAGTCTAGACAACAAAAGCAGATGCTAAGTATCTGATGCAGTGAGGAGGAAAATATCAGCTGCATGGCTTATACAGATGACTGGTATCATCAGAAAATACATTCATATTTCATTTGGCCAATTCGACCGCCAAGTTCAGCTGTGTTTGCTTTGAAATAATAATACTTACATTTTGGGAACTGTGCTTACTGACTTTATTTGCAGGGAGTAAATGAGAAGATCCCTCATCCCTTTGGGGTAGTGCCAGTGGCTTATAGCAGAGACTGGAAATAGGTGGAACAGCTCGCCAGGCCCTGTCTTAAGTTTACAAAATCACCCCAGCAGAACCTTTAATCTTTATATCCCATTTGTTTGATCCATGTAAAATCCAAAGAGTAAAATCATTTTAAAGTTTTTTTTGCAGGTGTTTCTCTCAGAGTCTCTATTGGCTGCAAAGCTAAGACATTCCACAAGTGCCATATGGTTTCTTACACCTTTGTTTTTGTATAGATAAAATAATTGAGACATAACGAAAACTTTTCTCTGTTTAGGCTACAGCCAACAATCTGTAGCTCAATATTTATTGCTCAGATAATAGAGTGATATCAGTCTTCCTATTTATCTTGGTCAGAAAGCAAATATACATATTTCCCAAAGTTCACAACAACTCTGCAACAAATAAAATCCTTTTAAGGGGGATAAAGTTTTAGAGAAGGCTCCTTGTGTGAGAGCTGCCAGTCCCATACAAAAACACTTAACACACTTGTTTTTCTTTAGCACCCATTAAAAAGTCACACCTCTTCTAGCAATTAATTTTCATGAGTGTAATGACTGGCAGTGCCCTGCGGCGCTGGCTGGACTGCTGGGGTGTTTGGGCCACACCAGGGGAAGCAGTAAGAGAGCAGGAGAGAGTCCCAGGGTGCAGGCCGTCCTCGCTCTGTTTACCCATGGACCAGAGCCCCTCCAAGGGCCAGGGGGAAGCCGCAGCAGGGCCAGAGGCTATTAAAACCATGATGGCTTTTGACAGTAATTTCTTCATGAGTCCACAGCCGCAGGCCCTGCCAGTGGTGAGATTGGGTGCCTCCTCTTGCCCATTAAAGCACACAAACTGTGCCCACAAATCCCGCTCAATGGTATCTCTGTGCTCAGGGAGTGTGTTTGTGCATGTGTGAGTAAGAGAAGTGAGGAAGCAGGACTCAGGAGAAGGAGAGGGGGAGGCCTTGCCAATCGTGAGAAGGTCCTGGTAACTGAGCCAAAAGGTTTGGATGCTTTTCTTTAGCTAGTCCATCAGTTCAGGCAAGAGTCCAAGCCATCAGGGCAACATATTCGCAGAACCATGCCTTGACATCAGGCCAGATCGTAAAAGGTGTTTACGTGCATCTCAGCCCTAGGGAGCTGAAATCACACATGACAAGGCTTTAGCATTGTGTTGGGTGGAGATTGGAGTTTCGGTAGCAGCTGAAGAGTTGGCGAGAGGTTTAGGTGAAGGTTGATGAGTTTGCTGGATGAAGAGAGCAGTGGCAGTAAGGTGTAGCTTTTGCGTTGCTACACCTGTAACCAGCACAGCCACATTAACAGATTACATGGCTGTTTGGGAAAAGCAAATGTTGTTCTGGGCATGGTGCTAACATCACCTTCAAGGGGATTTAGGCCAGGAACATGGGTGGAAATTAGGGATGTTGCAAAAAGATGGAGCCAAATTGTGAGTTTATAATTAGAAGACTGTGTTTAAACAAGCAAATAAGGAACAGCAAATAATTTGAGACGCATATAAAGGCTTAGTTAGCAGTACAGCTCTGAGCTGGGCTATTCTGGGGGATATAAATGTATATATGCCGGCTGCTTTATCGCACTTGTTGCTTCAGATTTAGCTTCGTCTGCTGCTGTGGATGGAGAAAGTGCTTAAGAAGGCCATAGGTTATCCATCTCTAATCCACCATCTTAGAGCAGACAGTGATAATCTCTCCTCTCTGTTCCCCTGGGGTGTTAAAACCAGACCATTGGGCTGGATTATATCACAGAAAGGAGACCAATGTGTTAATCATAAATTAAAGGCTAAGCCTGAGTGAGCAGGTCAGTCTGAGGTCAGTCGCTCAGCCCTATAAGGGACTAAGTGTGTGAAAAGCCATGGCTTAGCAGTTAGTAGCCCCAACATAATCAGACAGGAACAATGTACAGTACTGTGATGTGTCAAGGCTGCCCTGTGCTGCATGTTGTTAAGAAAGAATCTATTCAAACCTCATTGACTGTTCAAGTGTACATTTACTGTACACACATAAGCATACCTTATACAAACACACATGTTCACACACACTGGCTCATATGACGCCTTGTTAATGGGCAGTCATACGACACACAACCGAGATTGGTCAATTTGTCTGTCTTCAGTTGACGTGGGAAAACTGTGACAAGAACAGAAACAGGTACCATCCGTTTCTTTTTTTTCCAATTCTAAAATGTTGCCTCAGGGGAAATGGCATGCTGTCTGAAAATGGGATGATACATGACCTTCGCTATGTATGACTAATACTCGGCTCCTTGAGACTGTGTCAACAGGGTGTTTTATTAAAGACGGAGCGAGAAAACACAAAACAGCAAAGACATTACAACATTTCTATAATGAAAAGGAAAATACAGAAGAATAATTGGATCAGAGAGAAACAAATTCACCGACCTAATGAAGTGTTTTTGACGCACTGAGACTCAAAATGTATAAAAGAGTTCTTTATTTCTAATAAACATGAATACATGGGAACATGTAGGGCGTTTTTATGATGTACGTTTAAAACATTCTTTCAAACTGCTGTACAAAGAAAGAGATGCTATGGGTCAGTATGTGAGAGATGGGATGGTCTAAAGTAGTGTAGCTGTGTAGCAAATATCCTGTTAAACATTAGGCATATGAGAAAAAGAATTAGGGGATGGGAGCACAAAATGTAACATCAAACATTAAAACTTGTACAACTTTTTAGACACACAAAGGACACATACATTGTATGTGTTAAATAATTTTTGTTTGTCAGGACATAAAAAGCTACAACTACATCATTCACAGATTCAGCAGTCTGTTTAAATACCTTATTTCTACAAAGTGAATTTACATTTTTTTTTTAAAGTACAAAGTGCAAATACTATGGTTTCCATTATTGCCGATTGGTGAGGGCAGATTCTCCATGTGGGAGGGGAAATCTCAGCTGCTGGCTTAGCCTTGCTTCTTTGATGGATTCTGAGGAAAGAATCAAAGTGAGGTCAGTTTTTTAATTAGTATATCCTCCTAACCCAGCCAATATTAGCACAATTCTTCAATTAGATTTCAGAACTCCCTCAGAGCAATTTTTTACATGAGTATGGGAAGAGTACTTTACTTACTAGTTTACTAGAAGATAG
Organism: Selene dorsalis; assembly: GCA_900303245.1. Lineage (NCBI taxonomy): Eukaryota > Metazoa > Chordata > Actinopteri > Carangiformes > Carangidae > Selene > Selene dorsalis. The sequence continues at coordinate 155,625 of OMNW01034783.1, read as the reverse complement.
GCCTTCTCCTGGTTTGGCTCCTGCGACACAAAAAACTAATATAAAGCTCAACAACCACAATATGAGGAACACTGCAAGTGAATTTAAGCATCAGATCATTGACTTCAAAATGTACCATATATATACCTAATAACACTGTCCCCATTGGTCCTTGATTTCCAGGAGACAAAAAAAGTCTTTTTATGTCACGTTAACAAATGTCATGTCAGTTTAGCTGTAGCTGCCATTAGGCATTTGATTGTGTTATTGAGTTGTTCAGCTCACCCTCTTCTTTGGTCACCCCGAGGCAGCCCATCAGCTCCTGCAGAGAAAGCGCTTTGTCGTTGCTGATGTCGCAGTACTCTACAAACTTCTTTACACACTTCTTAGGCTTGGACTTCTTGCGCAGGAAGCGTTTGAAAGGCTTGATCTCCTTCTTTCCAATGTCCCCGCTTGAGTTTTTGTCCAGCTGACTGAAATACCAGTGGACCACCCTCTCCTCCAGGGTGTGGCTGGGGTCAGGCTCAGCCATCCTAAATGACAGATGTGTTGTTAAAGTCAGTAAATGTCGCTACATAACTTTAATTCAGTCAGTTGCCATGGTTACAGCAAAAAATCAGCTGAAGCAGACAGAACATGCAAATGACTGGACCCACTGATATACATCAATAATTGTGAGATGAACAGGTGTCACACCTTCCGGCGGATGCTGGATCTGTGACAGCGTGCACCATGTCTGTCGACAGCGCGTCCAGAACACTTGTCAGGAACTCTGTTTTCTTTGCCCCAGGACAGCCTGGAAAATAAACCACAGATACCTGAATGAGTGTGTGTGTGTGTGTGTGTGAGCGTGCATCATACAGATCACATGGAATTAAGTGTACACATGTGTCAGAAAACACAGACGAGAGATCCTCCGGTGCACAGCATTACAACACATGCTAGGATGTGGAATGCTGCCGTCATAGGTGGCCTAATAAATGTTTGGGGAGGGACGTCATGTAACAGGCGGTGTAGGCCGAACATGAGCAGCACATAAAGACGGCGGAGGAGAAAATAAACCCAAACAAGACACTCACAGTTGTCTTTAACTCCCTCTCATAAAGTGTCAGACCTCCCCTCATCTGGAGGAGGAAGAGGGTACCTGCCAATCATCTCAGAGGCCCCTGAGTGGTTTTGACAGCTTGAGGCCCAGATGATGTTACTGACTGTTGTATGTATAGACAAGAGGCTCCATTCAGCACCTGAGACTCACCTGAGACATCAAGGGTCCCAAATACAGTCCTGACAGACAGTGTTACTGAGGATTTACTCTAAGGGATCTCTGCTTTCTTTAAAGGTATGCATTCAGAGGTAGACACACACAACAGCTGATATCCAACGTGAGGTGGGATTACTGTTTGAAATGTCAGCCACAGAGGAGACTGATAAAATTATCTTATAAACCTAAAAAAGGGTCAAATGTACCATTAGCGACCAAACTAAAATCAACAGGGAAGCATCATTACACGCCATATGACGGGAAAAAATTGAAATGGGGGACGACAGGAGTGGAATGACCCTAATGATAGTAATTGTCTGTTTGACCGTAGAGTTTTAAGAGCGAGGAGGCCAAGGTTATTCTGGAAGAGCTGAAGGCTATGGAGGCCTGAGAGATTCCTGGATTCCTCTCCCGGCTCTCCCCTGCGTTCTCACAGTGCGACGTCCCTCTGCTATTCTGCCTGTGGAGAAGAAGAAATTCTCCACAGTTTGCTGCTCTTTTTTATGGCCCAGGCCTGCGGGGCCAGATTCTCTTGTGTTGGAGTTAATAGCATGCTTTGCCTCACTCTAACAGGTGGTGACCAGCATCGGTGTAAACACCCAACACCCAGCCTCCGCTCCACCTTTCCCAAGCAGCATGGGGTGTTAGCAACCTGCGCCTTAAACATTCACAGTCTCCTTTACACGCTGAACAGACTTGCACTTAAGTTTTAGTAGGCCCTCCCTGGCCCTGGCCCAGTAAAATATCTGACCCACCTGTGAATGGCCAAAGTGGTGCCTTGCAGAGCCTCTTGTGGTAAATTAGTCTAGACAGTCCCACAATTGCACCCTCAGAAGGCAAAGTGTTTTTATCTGGCCTGTGACTGAGGAGAGATTTGTGGGATAGCAGTTGGACTTGTTTGAGGCTTAGTGTTTTTCATGGAGAGCACACGTCCTTTCCGTAATGCTGGAGGAATCTGAACATGTCTGCAGTTCATTCAGATGGGAAGCCATCAGGTAAAGCTGCAGTCCTTTCCTCTTGGCAGCAAACGTTTTTCTTGTGGGGGCGGGACAGATCAGCTTCTGTCTGTCTGGACACTGTTTTGCTGTGGGGCAGGACACAAATGTTCCTGCTGTCATTCAAAGGAAATTGAGTCTGGCCATTTTCCGTTCGGTTCAAGGCTGAAGCAGTAAACGTCTGGTGCCTTACTTCATAATGATTATAATTATGTAATGTCCATGTTTGACAGATGCAGAATGGAATTGACTTGAGCAAGCCTCAAATGATTACATTTTTCTTGTTGGAAATCTAACATCTACACTGCTTTTCATACGCCTCCATATCTTTGCTGCCTTCAGAAACTTTGCCAGTATCTGCATGTTTGCATGTGCATGTGCCCGTGTGTTACTGTCAATAAGAAGCAGTGTTATTCTATGGAGCCACATGGGGCAGAGACCTGTCAGCACTCACAGCTGAAGTTCCCAATGCCTGCCCCGATGCTATCCCATGATCTCGCTCCGGGGAGAGAGCTAGCCAAACACTGCGCTTTCCTCTCCTGCTGCTTTCAGGGCAAGTCGCTCCTTTCTTGCATCTTGCCCCATAAACATCTCAACACCAGCTCTTCAACAGCAAATAGGCTGCAGCGATGTGAAGGCAACGATTATAATTACCACTGGTTCGTACAGTAACTGAGTTTATAGCCACTGATGCAACTGCTCATAAAGAAAACAAGATGCTGTGTTTTTTTTGACTGCATCTCAGCATATTTTATAATGGGAGACCTGGCTGATACGGTTTCTTTGACAGGTTTAGAGTGTCTGCAGACTCTGTTTTCCGGTGACTGCATGGCTGAATAGGTATACTGTCTTCTGTCCTACCACACAGTGTTTAAAAAGGTGTTTGGTCGGGCCCGAGATCTTTCTCATGGGATGTTTTCCACACCATTGCTCCCGAACACTATCTGCTGACAGACACTGTAATTTGTCCTGCTCAACACATTAGCAATAATATACACTATCAGTGTCACTGGAAGGCAAAGATGAGTAACATTTATTGCTTGAAGGAGCATTGATCTGTGACCGACCGTCCTGTTTTTCCAGTTTTATTCTCACTATACTGGAGTCCTTGATGCAGAGACAGAGTACTGCTCTGCTGCTGAAGGCCGCACCTGCGAGCAGAGCGAACAGCTCGGGCCTGGCAAACTGTTACATAAACAGTTATGGAGAGGACGGGAACAGTGGTGGCTCTGTTCATATACTGCTGGATTATTAACATGTTTACCAAACCACCAAAAAACTGCAATTTTGCCAGGAGCTGCTCAGCTTTAAACTGAGATTTGGTTGTATACAGCACATGAAAGCTATTAACTCTGCTTTGCACTGGTTTTATAACAAGTCACAAAATGACTGATACAATTAAATATAATGATACTTACAATGATGATATTGTAGTATTTACAAATATAATGAAAACGAACTGAATGCTCACCGCCCACAGCATTATTAAACCCTGTCTGAGGAAAACTGTGGTAAGTAAACATTATTCCATTTTCATTTTCACATTAAAAATAGATACTTGAATAACTGAACCTGAGTAAAACTATTCAAAATTGTATTTGTCATAATTGTTTTGATGCCATGAGCTGAGTGGAGCGCCTGTGATCCTGTGTCTCAGCTTTTAGGTGAGTAGGATGGTGGTCATAAAGAATGCCATTTCTATGAAGGAACATAAAAAATATAGAATACACCTAATCAGAGAAACAATAAAAATAACTGCACATTATCTTCTTCCTCCTAGTTTTATTGACCATCTCCAACACTCTCATCATATCCATACCCATCACATATCTATTCGTGCTTCTCAAAACTGTTTTTTAATCTGATACCATTATGGGTAGGGTTTGATTTGGTTTATGGTCAGAGAAAGATTGTGGTTTTGGTTAGAATAAATACTTGGTTAAAGTCAGAGACTGATGGTAATCACATTACTGACTGTTGGTGGGACTGAAAACTGGATGTTTGGTTGACCCATCCAAAATAATGTTTTGGGGAATTTGCTGAAATTACAATGTCACACACGATCGGCTCAACTATCTATCTGTGTCTATCCAGTGTAAATCCCTTCATACATCCAAATATAAACTTTATAATGTAAAGTGTCAAATGGCAAACACAGTCTCACCTGTAACTGAGCCCACCCCGTGACCACCACTCCCGCCCTCAATTTACTTATCTCCACTCTTGTCAGTCTTTCTGTCACTACCTGTCTCTGGCATCCTATTATCCATTATCTCTAGTTCTCCTCCCTGCTGTTTCTCTCCCGTGCTATCATCCTAGTATCCTCCATCTCCTGTGTCAGTTGAAGATTAATCCTCCCCCCTGATCCATCTCTGTCTCCTTGCTAATTGACCAGTGAGGGGCAATATCTGGCAATCCTCAACTCTTGATCAAACATTTCTTTGACCAACCGTGCTAGTGATGTCAACACACAGAGAAACACACACATCCTTGGAAGTGCAGTAGCAGTTGGAGGCCAATTGCTGAGGAACTTCACCACCACAGAACAGAATCTCAATAAACTGAGTCCAGTCTCTGGAGACCTACCTTGGAGATGTCTGCTTCTATAATGGTCCTTAGGTTTAGTTGGGTGGGCCCTGGCATTGCCATCACACTTTGGCTGTTCATACCTGTATGAACGAGAACATATATGTGAGGAAATGGCATTTAATTTAAAGAGAAACGGATGGAAGGGGCTGTTTATAACAGTAAAACTATCCTCGATGTAAAACCAGAGTGAAATCCCATGTCTTTCAGTTACCCCTGTACAGCTAAATCTCAGGGATTCAAATAATTGCTTTGTGGCAAACCAGAGGCTGTGAAACACATCCAAAAAACAGGGAGAGATTTGGGACTGGTATGAGGACAGAACGGGGGAGGGATGGTGAGAAAGAACGAGATAGAGGGAGTGAGGCAGATAGGCAGACAGAGAGCGTGTGACACAAGGAGGCTTTCACAGCCTCCCTTGGAGAGCCGGTGGAGTCCTGATTGCTGCTGTGCGACAGGGCCAAAAGCTGGCCCGGGACAAGGGGAGAGAAGGGGGACAATCCATGCTTCCATATGTGTGCTAATGTGGCGTCTGGCACTCTGCCTGGAACCTTGTTAATCGGATACCCAGCCTTGCTACACAACAAGAGCACACCAGTGCCCCACTCTGCCAGGCTGACTGACCTCTGACCTGCTACTTACAAGACCTCTGAGTCACTCTGTCTGTATGTCAGATTTACTGGCATTTTCTGAGTCTCACATACAGACTTTCAGTATTATTCTGGGGCATTTTGGTGCAGAAGATATTTGCCAACAAAGGACATGAAACTGGGTCATCCAGTTGGACAGCCTAGTTGGCCATTCTGCATTCTGTTAGGAGGGCTAATGATCACTTACCTGCTTTGTTTGACAACTGTCCACAGAGAACCATACAATAAATTCCAAGGCTCTTTGTAAATTAGGGTGAAGGCATCATAGATAAGCCCTAAAATAGCCATATCGTGATTGAGAAAGATTAACTCTTTCCCACCTGGTGGAGGTCCCAGGTATGGGCCGTCCAGTGTCTACCAGCACACACCAGCAGTAGCCGGTGGAGGGGTGGCATTGGACTGGCTTGTACAGTCCTCCCTGGGCACAGTCTGGCACAAATACAGCATCGTTCTTGTGTTGCCTCGCCTCTTCCTGGGCAGACTGCTGCTCCTGGTCACATGATGAGGCTGCAGAGAGGGGTCAGAGGTGATACAGGAATCAACAGAGGAATAATTAAATAATTAGTCTTAAAAACATACACACACCACCTGTAAAGAAAGCATTTCTTTAAGTGATGCATGGTGTGTGACTTTGCAAATACATAATACACACAAATCAACTCTATGTGAACAACAAGGTTAAGTTTAAATTTGGAGTAAGTCTGGCTAAAGCATTTTGGATTTATGTAACGTAATATATATAATTTCTTTTCAAAAGTGACACACATACAGCTGCTTTTTCCATCCTCTCTAACAATCGCTGCAAAATCCCAGAGGTTAAGGAGGAGGACTACGGGGAGGAGGATGAGTGCCTGGAGACAGTGTGTGTAGACTGCTATATCAGCCCCCCGTGGCACTGTTTACGGACATTAACGGGCTAATGACTATGCACAGCTCCCTATGCCCCAAGTTAAGTAAATATTTGGACACTCAACTGCCCTCTGTGGATGTGTGTGAAAGAGAGAGAAACAGACGAGACAAAAGCAGAGCAGTGGTCAGTTGTGCCTTTGCCTTCACACATCTATATTCAGTGACACACTACTACTGGGTAATGTAAAGCACCAGGGATCTACAGAATGTGTTTACACATTCGAAATTCCCAAGTTAAAATGCAGTGTTTCAAGAGCTTCATGAGAAATACGGGGTTTTTCAGAGCCTCAGCAGGATCTAATCAGACTTTTTTTTAAGCACAGCAGCCTCCGTCTCTGCAGTGCAGCTCTCCAACAGAGATTTGAGTATTAAACTCAGGGATGGAAGTAGAGCTCTTCTGGCTATGAGGGCTTTCATCACCGATCTCTCCCTCTTCACTGCTCGCCTCAAGGCTCGGAAGCTACTGCGGGATTATGGATATCCCTTTTCTTTGTTTATTTTCATTAGAGATCTTTACCCACACAAAAGAGACCAAATGAAATGCCTCCCCGCTTTCTCAACCGACTCTCTTCGCTCCAGTTCCTCCGTATGGGCTCTCTTTGTTGAGGTGGGTGTTTTTTTTTCACCCCAATACCCCAAAGAGCACATGGTAATCAAAACCATCAACGCTGCATTTCTCAGGGCTTTTTTTATTGGTTGTAAATTATGATAATGGGATTCACACACAAATGCACATGTGCACACAGTGTTCTCATCTCTAGACTGGCCTCAAAATGTATGCAGAAAGCAACATATTTCCCCCCAAGTGCAAACGTACATTTGTGAAAGACGAGGGCAGGATGGGCTGACAAAAAGAATAGGAGATTCTACGTTTGTGCCATGTGCTGATAATTACACATACACTGCAACGCGAAGAACCACAGAGAAGCAGACCCTCAAAGCCTGACGCACTCCGACACTAAGATGTATTGGTTTCACAACCCACCATCTGTCCCTAAAAGACAGAGCAGCCTCAAACCATGATTGCTCACACAAGTAGGAGAAACTCAGGGCATGCTTTCAGTTGAGGTTTGCAAACACCCGATCACAGTCATTAAAGAAAAAGTGTTCTTTGAAACTCACATGGTGCTCTGGTTCTATTGTTCTGCCGGCTGCGGACCTGCTCCGTCCACAGGGTGGGGTACTGGGAAATAATGTCTGAAAAAAATCACCATGACAGCTTTATTAGCTCCCAATTGAAAACACACTTGTTTATTATCTGAGCCAAACCTGGTGGTTCCAAAACTCACAGACTGTAAAATGCACATCAAAGTTATCGCCTCTCAGTGGATGTGGACAGTAAATAGCATATGACAGCTGTGCAAAAAAGGGGGGTTTGGTAAATTATGACCAAGTTTCTTCTTGTGCTATCAAATAATTGCACTGACATGAAATTCTAAAACTTTGATAATTTAAAGGGTGATAAAAATACTAAAATACAACGTTACAAATAGGACTGTCTCATTTTAATAGTCATGGATTATATTTATTGCAACAGAAACGTTAGAAGTAGTTTTCTCTGTCATTTGGGGTTTAAAGGAGGCAAATATAGCAACACGACAACAAAGACACACTATAACCACTGCTTTCAAAACTTACAGCACGGATGTATTAAAAGCAAAGCATACTTTTTCCTGTTTCTAAGGTTTATACTAATGCATATCAGATAACTGGTTGTGGCCTTGAGCTGCTTTAGTTGGGGTTGGTCATATATACACGTCATATTTCAAGGATACATTTTAAATGATACATTTTTATGTGTCAAGTAACCAGTACGTAGAGCTGTCAGATACAATCTTTGCCTCAAAGTAGTAGAATACAAGTATTAGTATCAATAAACATAAAAGGGAATCAGTCTACCATAAAAGCATACTGAAGTGCAGTACTTAAGTAAATGTCCTCTTCTGTACCCATGCTACTGTTACACTAAGTTAAAGCATATCATAATATTCTGTAATTGTCACCTGTGACCTTTATGGTGCTACTCCAAAAATACCACAGTTTCACTTTAATATAAAATGTACACAAACACAACTCAAGCCAAAAGGTTCCTTTATATTTACACCAAATCTTGTGAAACTTAAAAAATCTGTTATAAATGTTTTTCTACCACATTTTCCTTAGTGACCTTTTTGAAGAATGAGGCTGTAGCTGTCTCATGTGAGGCTCCTTTTGCCCTTTTAAGGCCGTTTTCATGCAATGCTTTTGAGTCAGTCGGTGGTGTCTCAGTAAACACAGGCACAGCATCAAACATTTCTTACTCATAGTGTGATGGATAAAAGCTCACCTTCTTCGTCTGTGGTAGGCTGTGGGTCCACCGGTAGGCCAGTCTCATCTGCATTTAGAATGGAGAATATTTGCAAGGAGACTACAATTACGAGAGTAAGCTAGATTAGAGAATACTTAACTATGTGAGATTTGCACGTTGCCCGGCCAATAATGAGAAAGGCAGAAGTACAGGAGGAGAGTAGTTAAGGAGAATTAGAGGTGTGTGTGTTCGTGTGTGTTGACAGCTGAAAGAGGTGACTTACAGTAAGAGAGGGAAAGAGTAGGAAAACTAGAAGTATAGTGGTCATATATTCCCATGGCTTCACTTCATGCAACAAAGGAGGTTATGCTATAAAGGACAGATTGAGGTCAGTTATAATGAATGAGAGGAGGATGAGGACCAGTTGTCCCTGATGTTCTGCTCCATCCCTCTGTTGCCTGCATTTGAGTTCTGAGAGCTGTGTGAAGGTGGGAGAGACACATGGGGTGAAGAATGCAGTAGCCAAGTCTGAAACTAACCAATTAAAACGGGAAAGTCGACTCAGTGTTTGTTTGGTCTGTTTGTTTGTATGATTTGCGGTAGGAGGGAGACGGGGATTGAGGTTTCAAGCCGCTTAGGGTGAAACCACGGCCGTAGGTGTGGTTAACCTCAGCGTGGGACACTCATTCTGCTCAAAGTAGGACTCTGTTGATGCAGGAGTCAGGGCATCTCCAATGGGTGGCTCCACAAACAGATATTCATCTTAAAAGTTTATTCTTTAGCAACAAATTCTCCATTGCAGAATCAGGATGTTACATTTAATGCAAGTTTGTTATGCCAGCCATTCATCTTTTCAAGTACACTTGGTGGATAAAAACACATAGAGTTGGTGTGACTGACTAAGGCAGACATGTTATTACTCTGCTCACTTAACGGATGGAAATACCATTTCAAAAAGTGTATTTATGATTTGGATTTACAATAAACCACTAATGACCTGTCTTAACTTTGCAGCCTTTTACATGACTGTAACACCTCTTTTAGCATCGGCTAGGAAATCCCCACGCTATTTGTGGTCATACGGCAGTAGTTTTATGGCTGTTTGTCAGTCATCAGCTGCATATGATTTCAGCATGTGAATGAATTTGTAAAGTCAAGCACCAGAATTGGGTTTATGGTAAAGCATTTGACATTTAACTTTACCAATTCTGGTAATAAAAGTGTTGCAGTGCTTGCTGTAGAATGCTTGGGCACTGATGGGCTTCTGCTGAATCAAAATATTGATGCAATCATTGCTATTTTCAGTGCTGGCACACCACAAATCTACAGTTTATTCTGCTTTTCACCACCCTGTTTATCCAACCAGTTCAGATTGAACCACAACCCCCCCTTCACCTCTTTTCCACACTCATTCCCTCTCCCACCATCTCAAATTTTTGCATTCCCACTTGATCTATGTGTAATGAGTTGGCTGGGCTCAGACAGACACTATACCCAAGACTGTTTACAGAGAGAGAAGTGCAGAAGTAAATGTCAAACTGACAAGAATGACCAATGTGACACAACACAAATGGACGGATACGCACTTTCTGTCTCGCACACACATGCACACATTCATGCATGCAAACATGCACACATACATAATCACATAAGGAATCAATCTGAATCAACCCAAATTACACTTGTTTCTTTCTGAGCCTTCAAATTACATCAGTTAAACAAATAGTGTCTCAAAAGATGAGAGCAAGATACACAGTGTCTGGAGCACAGCCATATCTGGAAGAGGGTAAATGATGATGATGTTGATGAGAAACAGGTTGGAATAAGGTGGAGGATTAAAGTGTGAACTTCCTTGTGTCTTATGATACTGTTGCTGAAAAAGAACAAAGATGAAGAGACAAAGTTGGAGAAGAGCTTCTAATAAGTGAGTCTTCTTCCATTCAGTCTGCTTCCAGGTTGTTTAGCTGCCTGGTAAAGACAACAGGCAGTTATAGGTGCTGTAGCTGCTGGCAGTGTGCATTAAAGCTCACCGCAGCCTCTCTCCTTAGACTTGTTACTCAGTCAGAGACCTCTTTTATATCAGCCTTCAGGCTGCTTGCACTCTCTCAAATTGACAAAATATTAGAGAGGCAAGCCTTAACAGGTGACCCGCCCTGCACATCTCTGACACAGATGCAGGCAAACAGATAGAGATACAAATGAATACATACACATGTACATGCATGCTTAGATAGGTATATACATGCACATAGACAAACATAAAAGCACACATGGACATATAAAGGAGCCAATATGCCTCTGAGAATGAACTTTTCTTGAATTTATGTCTCACCTGATTTACCTGGCTCTCTTGTCGTAGGTCTCTCTTGTTTTGATCCTGGAAAGCGACAGGTTCAAATTAGAAATGCACAACCACTTTTTCATGTGTGACAAAAGACAAAGGATTACAAATCTTTGGCCATATTTTGAGCCCACCAAGATGAGTGAACTACAGTTGCATTTTTTCCATTCATTTTAAATTCCTATCACTTTCACACTACATATCAGTGAAGATGTATTTAGAGTTTTCAGAGTTAATAAACACATCTATATTTTAAGTACAGCTGGCAGTTAAAACCACTGCAGCTGCTCCTGGAAAGTTCTCATTCTTGAGACAGCAGCAACTTACAAGGCAGCCCCACAAAGACGCACAGGGACGACATGTGGCATTGGTTATTTGATTGTTTGGCAGACGCCATCCTCCAAGAACACTTACATTCCTCACAGTTTAATTTTGTTGCTCAACTCCGCAGCAAGGATTTTCTACTAGGCTTATTTACAGTGCAGCCCCATGCCTTGAGCAACGCTCAGTCCTCCGGTGGCCCTCAAACTCTGCGGCCATCGGTCCAGTCACTGACCATTTTCCCACAGGGCTAAAGACTGCACCCCCCACAAACATGGAATGTCATGCTTCGCTGTGCTGAATTCAATTTATCATCATTGCTTCATATAATTACAGAGACCACAAATCAGTCATGTGCTTATAACAAAATGAAATGCCTATACTCATGCACTGAACTGAAAACGCAGTATGCGTCAGTGTATACATTATTCAAACTTTCCCATTGTGAATCAGATTGAGGTTTTTTTTCCTACCTTGGCATCGTGGTTTCTTATTGGCCACTGCAGAGCCACTGATGGGTCGGCCATTGGGTGTGACACACCAACAGTATCCAGTGTAGCTGTGGCACTGAACCTGAAATTAAAATAGCATGTAAACACAAAGTCGGCAATATCTAGATCAGGGATGGCATCTCTTATGAATGAAATAAGTTAAAATTTTAACGATAAAATCCATTCAGGAGAAAAGAGCCCTTCTTGCAAAATATTGAGTTACTTTTCCTACTGTTTCTACTCATACCGTGCCTCCTATTCAAGACAATCATGCAATGGTGTGTTTTTTGTTACCTCGCTATATGTGCCATCAGGGTTGCATACAGGCACAAAGACCTGCGGGAAGAGCTTCTTGGCTTGCTGCTCTGTGTACTTCTTCTCTGCTACACATCTGGATGTATCTGAGGAGGACCACAAATCAGGGGAATCACTACACATCACAGAGACCCATGATTCAACCCACAGCTCAACTATTTTCTTATGCTGCACAACTATGAAACCAAAATACTTAAAAAGTCAGAAGATGATGTTGAATCTCACAAATGATGAAGAATGAAAGAAAAATGCAGGGAGAGGGGAGAGATGCAGGGGAAACAATTCAAGACATTTCGGAAGCGGCGGATACTCGTGTGGCTGGGAAGAGAAACCAACACCCCCGGTCCTATTAGGAGCAAGTCAGGCAAGCCTGCACAGTGCCTGGTGGTAAAGCCATTACTGAGCGAGGCAGCTTATGCTGCTCCTGTAGAACATTCCAGTCACCCAAGAAAAGGGCTGATGCACAGGGAAAACCTGACCCTTCTTTAATGTCTCTGGGTCTGTCTCACTCTCTTAAACCTCGACCGTCTCCTCAGCTCAGACCGAACTGTCCTCTGAGTATTTGTTGATTGAGTTGAGGGTCAGCAGTGCTTCACCTATGTGCACCTCGTGTCTTTTCACATCCCTCTGTCAGAGCCGTGGCTCATCCTGTCATTCCACAGCTGCTTCACCTCACCTGGGCAACGGCACCAGCTGTGCAAACTCTCAGGAAATGTTGGGCAGCAGTGGGTTTAATGGTAACGTGATGTGACACGTTAGCATTAGCTGCCACGCAGTGCCCATGTGTCTGGCAGGTTCAAATCACATTAAAACAATGACTCATACTAATTTTAAAAACGTTCACCAGTTTGGTCAGGAGGCTGCACGCCTCTGCCATGTCTCCCTGCAGATGGACCATTAGACACGCAGGGGAATGTGCACTGGTTTCTTTCAGACTGGGGTGTGTTTAGTGAATGTGTGTGTGCATGTGTGTCACTGTCACTGGGGAGGAGAGACACTGGATGTTACGGATGGGGGATAACAGGGAGTTGAGGAGATCTAAAGTTAGCTCCAGTGGAAAAACCCAAAACCATCGTCCTTCTCCAGGGGGCTCGGACCAAAAACTTGACTGGAAAAAATGACAGGACACTTGAATCATCTGAGTGCAGTGATAGAAAACAAATGTGGTGCCAGTCTCGCCATCTTTAAACACAATCCCATCTCTGTGCTTTTAAGCAAGATCAGCCCTCTGGTTTATTTCTGGTACTGACATGGCTGCTGTTGTTGTGTCTTCCACCCGGCCGTCCAGCAGCAGAGGGGGGTCCGAACCCTTATACACCCAATGTTATTGACGCATACAATACGACTTTCATGGACTCTCGTCCCTTTCAGCTTCCTAGCTGGAATCCTCTATTCTGTGTCTCGGCGCTGTCCACCACATCCAGATGTCTGCTTAGAGATGTTGCCATAGAGACACAGCACGGGCATAAAATTGCGGAATGCTTTTCGATCATATGAGACTTCTTTTTGAGCAAACCCTTTTGCTCACGCTCCCTGCGTTAGTGATCTAATATTGTAATATGCAATAATGGGGCTTTGTGCCCAGTCTGTAGAGCAGTGAACTAGTGGTATAGAGTTTGTGCGAAGGGTGGGGGTGAGAGGGTTCAGGACTTCAGCATTTGGGTGTATGGGTTCTTCCTTCCAATGCCGACTAACAATGAGGGAGTCTGTGAGCTGCCTGACCTCAGTGGCTCTCCTTCCCCTTTTGCTTTTCATCTCTGGCCCTCCATTGGTCACATATATGTACAGCTTTACATCTAGTATGATGAAAATGAGAACATTAATTCTTGTCAAAGTATTTCATGGAAATGCCCTCGCCTCTGCATAATGATTTGACTTCACAAGGCCGAAACCATTTCAAATCAGTGGGGCAGTTTAGGGTCCCATAACGTACGCATAAAATCCGTAAAAAGGCAAAAATAATTTCCATTCAAAACAAAATAAATAGAGTATTCTGATTTCCTTCGTTGGTACAAATGATGTGAGAATATGAAACCAGCCACGCAGCAGCAAATCCACCCACCCATCCACTCTCAGTGTGTCAACCCCACTCATCCTCCCAGCACTCAAAGAATTAATTATGCTGAAATGAATTTAACCCACAGGTTTCTACTGTGACCCTCTCGGCACATTTGAGAGCGCCAGGCGGCGCTGAAGCGTGACTCATGACCTGACCTTTGCATGGCCCTCGGATGACCTCCAGCTGGGGGTCCCGGCACTTGGCTCGGAGGAACTCGCAGCGAGATGTGAAGGTCCTGCCGTCTGAGGCGCACAGGGGTTTGCGAGGAGCTCCGCTGCATTCCATGTTGCACTCCTTATCCTGGTCCACCCGCAGGAACTGCAAAGGTGAGAAAGTAGGAGATAAGCAGAGGAAAAAGATTTGTTAAATGAGCCATTTCTGGGAGACAGTCACTGCTGCAACAAAACATCTTAATCCCCACAACGGGTGTGATTCTGGGGGGATATATAAAGACTAAGGACTGGAGCTTGCGCTTTCTATGACAGGCTGCTACACCAAACATAGAGCAGGCACCCACTGCCAGCACAACACAACCGGCTAATTCTGCTTTAAATCTTTTACAAGAGAGTAATGCATTCTTATAAATACAGTATAAAGCAGTGATAAACAGTACAACACAAAGACAAAAATGAGGCAGTGTCACTACAAGCCTGTCAGGGCGCAGCCATGATTCGTCTTTGTGTGAAGGGCTCGAGAAGACTTGACTGATGCTTCATCTTTTGTCTGTGCCAACACCTGGACAGGTATTCACCTGGAATCTCTCCTGAGGATGTTTTACTCAGCCATGAAAAGAGAAACAAGGACGGAGACTCCTGGCTGAACGCATCACATCACCTGTGTCAATGCCACCATTGTATCTTCCACTGTGGTATGAAACCTCCTCGCCAGGCCACACAATGAGGCGGTGGCGGTGGTGTGTGTGTGTGTGGGGGTGGCAACAAGCTGTGACTGCTACAATGAATGAAAAACCAGTGAATGATCGAGTGGCTGAATAAACTGGATGTCAGGCAGCTTTGTTCTGCTACAGTGTGAGCATTGGGTTTACGTACAGTTTGCGTGATTCATTCATTTGGCTCAGTGGAATAATGGGCAGAATGGAAAAAAACAAACTCTATACCCATGCCAGTGCAGGTGCTGTTTTCAGTCACATCCATAAATGAACACCTCTCTGAGCTCTTTTTGTCTTCACACTGCAACACTGCAATTTTTCCATTTCATTTAGTTTAGTTTTCAGTGGATGCAAAACCTGTCTGAATGGCTTTGCTTTGTCAACTATTCACAGCAGACACAGACACACAGAAACTTGCTCTCCTTCCATCAATCACTCACTCAAAAAGCACACACAGACAACCAAAGCCAAAAGTTGAAGATAAACCATAAAAATATGTTATGAGTTATCAAAAGAAGGGGGCATGCTGAGATGGAAGAAGAAAAGACATATATCCAGGAGGGCGGGATGATCAGCTTTAAAAAAAATTTGTTGTGTCTGACATCCAACAAATGATCTGAGAGATGAGATTGGTGGCAGCTCTCTGCATACAGACGAACAGGGCTTCAGGGCTACATGCACCTGGAAGAGGGTTGGCAGGGAAGGCAGTGTCGCCATGGGCTACAGGGGGGGATACAGCCCTCTCTGTCAACCCTGCTCATAAATCTTCCCAAGGGGATCAGAGAGGAGAGGCTCGTTCAAACACATCAGAAGAGGAACCGTGAGGCAGGGAAAATTAGTCTTTTAGATTGAAATTTTTCAAAAACAAGGGCTTTCTTCTCTGGCTTTTGAAATAATAATAACACAAAGTATCTAATAACACAGAATATCCTGACACTGCACACATTGAGCTGGCTGCTGGCTCTGTAAGTACAGTCTGTGTCCAAGTCTCAACTCTAATCCTTCATCTTTCTAGACAGAGTTACATCTCTTTGTCTTTGTGGAAACAACAAATTATGAGACCCCAAGAGGGTCCAAGCTTAATTTAAGGGGTCAGAGCATGTTTTTTTAAAGAAGTAAAAAAAAGGGAAAGCATTTGTGTTCTGTCATTTTTGGTTTTCCTTGTGAAATGCTGGACTTTACTTTATTATTTTTACTGGGGATTTACTCTTTATTCAATACCAGTGGTGAGATGACAGGAGATATGAGATGATGGAGGCGGCATGCAACAAAAGTGAATTGGATGTGGATGTGAGGAAGTGACCTGGTCACCTTGGAGGAAAAACCTGTTCCACATCTATATTAAAGCCATAATGTGTAATGACACAAACAGATGCAAATAAGATCACTTTAATTGTCTCAAAATACTTTGACACAATTGGGAGGATTTTTTAAATTTGCTCATTTCTACTGTAACTTAATGTTAAGACTAGTCATTCATGAGAACGTAGATGTATTGACAGGACAGCTTCTCCTGCCACAACTGCCTTTCCATATTATTCCATCTATGCTGACTCTAACATGTCCTTGAGTTTCTTGGATTGTTTGCATCATTTCGCCTAACTGCCAGTCTCCCTCCCTCCCCCCTTTCTCCCACGTCAGCTGGGACATCCCACTGCTGTTGTGACCTCCTCTCACCCTCTGCTCTGTCTCTCACAGCTCGCCCCTTCACATAAAGTCCAGCAGGCATGACAGGCTGGTCTGAGGATGGTTTTTACTGAAGACCGCAACTTTCTAAAGCCAGAAACGGCTCTGATAGTGACTAAGTGTGTCCAGCTATACTTGGTGGTGGACCGCCAACATCGCCACAGCCCACGCTGGCCACCCCAATGCTCACACTAGACCAGCATTATCAGCATCAGTCATTGGCAGCCAGCAGACTGACAACTCAAACAGAGTCATTCTGCAGCCCAGCATCCTCCAAAATGTCCTCTGTACAGCACACAGCAGAGCGCCAAGTGCCTGCAAGGTTATGATAAAGCTCCAAGAACGCAGCATGGAAAAACACAGTTAGCCATAAAATCAGCCACCCATGAAATCAACCACCCAGATTCACTATCGGGCATCCAAGTGTTTATTTCACAGTGAAAACTGGACACACTGCAGCGGGGGAACAAATAAGATGTGAGAGGAAGAAGTGCAGAGACCATGGTGTCTTGAGGACCTCTCCCTGCTATGAACTCCTATTACAGTGTGTTTGGCCTGTGGTGATGGATGGGCGATTTGGGTAGAGCCCTTACACTCCCCTGATGTCTCATTCCAGCCTCTCGGAGCTAGCACCATCATCACGCACAGCAGCACCGGTGGAGAGTGATGGATGGCCTTCACCTCAGCTACACGCAGCACAAGCTTCCACACTTATTTATCAAAAAAAGAGACTCAAACAAGACAGGACAGATATTGTGACTCAAATCCGTCTATTGCTCAAATCCTTTTTTTTTGTCTACATCCAGCTGGCTCTCACTTTCTGTTTTTCTTTCTCTATACTTTGTTGTCTTTGCTTTCATTATATCTTTCTTTCTTTCCAAGATCTCTCTTGGAAGATGCTTTTTGTATCTGCTCAAATAATACAAGAGGTTGGCAAAGGAACAAGAGACAGACGAGAGAGGGCGAGACGGGCAGAGTGTAAGGAAAATTTTTTTTCCAAGACCAACCAGCATACAAATCAAATCCTATTACCTCCCCCTGGCTCTGCGGCATTGTGGGATTGAATTGAGTACGGAGGAGGCGAGCCTCCTCCAGAGCACACATTGTAGGCTGATAAGGGCCCTCTGGGCTGGGAGGCCCCCGCTTCCAGCGCCCCAAGAGGCCCCTCACACCACGGCCCCGCAGGGTCAATGGGGGCCCCAGCTGAGAGCCGTGGCAAATGTGTTAAATGGCCTTGGCGGGAGTTTCCTGCGTGGATGCGAGGATGCAAAGGGGATCATTAGTTTCCAGCATGGTGGAAAGGGAAGAAAGTGACAGCCTTTAACCAGACTACTAACTCAATCAAAGGTAAAGCCATTTAATTGCTGTGAAAGATGTTAAAAAGAAAGAGGTGGTGTGAAAGGCCACGATGGTCATGTGACAATAAAGAAGTCTCTTTGGGCAGGTGCACAACTTTATGAAAGCATAGGGATCAATGGAGCCCATATGTTAAACTATAATTGCTTTGTATAGGTTTGAAAAAGAGGCAGCCAATGTTCTATGTGCCCTCATCTTTTCACACACTATTTCATACTTCCATAACACATGGAAAAAAGGCTGCCTCGCTGTGAATAACCGGGGCAAATATCCCCTATATTTAACTGCCTGTTTGACCTCAAATATGCACAAAATATGAAATGGAGACATTTTCTTAAAACCAGCAACAGCCTTTCCTGTGCCATTCAAACAATAAGCCATTATTCACTCATAAAGTCCTGTAAAAGCACAGACCAGTGCTCCATGTGCTATTCCAATAAGGTCTCTAACGAACCACGGTGGTGAGGTATGACACGCGCAGTTACTACTGAAACAATGCAACACAATAACAGGCTGCTGTGTCATACTCACACACATGACGAACACAGCTCTATCTGTTTCACATTTAAATCATTTGCGGGGTAAATATTACCCATCATGATACTTCAACAAAGAAACTGATCATCTGTTCTCATACATGTGTAAATGTGTGTATCACGGTGAAAATTAAGGGGGAGCATCTGCTCGGTGCAACATTTCCTCCCACATTCCACAACTCCATAGTGCCGTCAGGGAGTATGGATCTCCGACCCTTCACCTGCAGGTTAACAACTCATGGCCATTTGTTTCCAATTGGATATTAAGGCATCTTCACCCGGTACCATAAATAACATTGCTGAAGGAGGCGGCTGTCACTTCAACCTCTAAATCAAGGGGGGAAGTCTCTGACAGTGCACATTCCGCTCACTATTATTCCTCCCTCAGCACCGTACCTGCACTTGATTGTGACCATGGAGTTAACCTGTCTTCTTTTGACATTTTAAAGAAGAATTGAACATGTTGCAATATAGTTGTTGCTGTGAACGATGTGCTTTGGTGCAGCAGGTCCTGACACTGGTACCTCAGCATCTAAAGGCCACTGGTACAAGAGCAACTGGCACAGAGAGGCAACAAGCTGGCAGGCAGGTGATGGCACAAACAGCAAACCACAGTGGTGCTGCTAACAGAAGCAATCGACCCCTCAGAAGCCATCCCAGATACACTGTGCAGAGACCCTGAACACCGGGCCATGGAGTTCATTAAGTTTTACAATGCAAACCTATCTTGAGTTGTAAATTCCATCTTGAATTTCTGCCATATATGGAATATATTCAAACGGTGAAACCTTTTCCAGAGAGAGGTTACATATAAAAGCATTTTATCAGCACGGGACATCATTCATTTAAGAATTCTTTGTACTTAATGTGTTCATCCATTTGATTTTATGCATATATGATTATTAGAGGAAAAGCAAATAAAAAGGACACAGATAAAGAATGAGGAAAGCTAAACTTGTGAACAAACACAGGCAACTGGCTTGTAATTTTGTTGTAAAAGACAGAAACTGTCAGTGCGTGTTTTACTTTCACCAAAGCCTTCATATTGTGAGATGTATTAGATGAATCATTTGGCTTTTCCTACCGTGAGAGCGGAGAACTTCTGAGCGCGTCCAGCGCACAGCAGACAGAGGAAGACCAGTAGCGGACAGACGCGCATCCTGACGCAGCGTGGCAATAAACTCTCCAAATTACGCACGGTCCAAAATTCAGTCTGTGCTGGCTGGATTCAACCAAAGCGCAAAATTTGTCTCTGAAAGAATTCGGAAATATTTAAAAATCCAAATGTAGTCCTTGCGAAACACTGTCAGTGGTGGAGCGGAGGGTTGCTGGTTTATTTCACTTAGTCTCCTTGGTTCCGTCTGCCAAGCCGTTTGTGTAGACACTCTCCTTACTTCTGGCAGTGAGATAACCCCCCCCCCGTGTCCCTGACCTTTCCCCCTCCCTCGG
>OMNW01034783.1:113265-135466 GCA_900303245.1 Selene dorsalis | reverse complement strand
CCCTCCACACTTGATTTTGTGGACTAGATCCCTTATCGGATGCAGGCAGTTCCCCGGCCGGTAGGTAAGGAGGTGTAGGTTTAGAGGGACTCCGTCTGCTGCTGGTAGCTGAGCCAAACACGTCAGGTATTCTTCTCTTTCCCCCTTTTCTTTTCCCTCTCCCTCCAAACCACACACACACAGAATCGTTTCTTTCAGAGGACCCTCTGTTGATGACTGGTGAAGAGGATTGGATGATGAAGGCTCCTATCTGAGAGGAAACGCACTCTATGCTCACATCCTAGCTCATACTACAGGACACCACCTACACGCAGGCACGCGCGTACACACAATGCAATGCACAATTTGGCCTCAGCAGCCTCCTTGTCTCATGTTAACACAAAACACAGAGAGGATACAGTCTGCCAGCCTGTAAACTCTCAAAGTAAAAATAATTGAACAGTTTGCCCTGTAGACTGGTGGAGCAGGGGCGAACGTCAAATTCATCTGAGTAGTTATGTCAAATGATGACGACCATTATGAAGCTGAGATAAAGAGTCATGATCAATTCACACACATTCATATCTTTACATGCTAAACTTTGACAAGTCTGTGGCCATCTGAACCTTTTCCATCAACGCAGAGACCCTGTGACTTTAACGCCACCTAATGGTACATACTAGTAGTTACAATTTTAGGGTTATTACCCTCTCGTCATCACCCAGAATATTAAAAATAAAGTGGGCTGAGTGTAAGAGTGTCTCACGGTTCGTTTCTTTAACAAAATTATAGTTCATATCACTGAATCATCATTTAAACCACTGTCTCCTTTGTAGGCTGCTTCACATACAGTTATATCTGTAGGCCTATTCAAAGGCAGCAACAACAATTGTGCTGATTCGTGATTTATGATACATGTGGGGCGTTTTCCACAGGTGAAACTAATAGACTATTATTAACTTGATTGACATTATAGGCCCTCTTAAGCGTAGACATCTTGGCATCATTACAAACATAATGAGGATTCTGTTAAGTGCACACATTTCACAGGCCTGGTATTGTGCATGTTGGGTAACACACCCAGAGCCACAGGGCCACTAATGCTCACAATGATGTTACTTTTCCAACTATGACAAGTCAAAAAAATAAATAAATAAAAATAAAATTAAAGTAGTTCCAACTGTTTTGACAAGCCAAAAATATTTTCTGAGGAAAATGTAAACTAGTTGCCTCTGAGCTGGACTGCTTCAGACTCAGGTAAGCTGGGCGTCATTATTCAAGAAGCAAAATGGCCTGATAACTGTAGGGAGTCGGACAGTCATCTGACATGGAAGAAAAAAAGGAAAGAAAGAAACACAAAACACGAAGAACCCTACCTACATGACGACACTCTTTCAGTATAAGCCAACTGGTTCATTGAAATAAAAAAAATAAAAAAATGCTCCCACACAGGGCACTGTTAGTGCTTCTGACTGTCGTTTGCCTAAGTATATCCAGAGACACTTAAATAGCCTAGAAGGACTTTGGTATATCACAAACACTCAATTACCCATAATGCCTTAACGCCGCCGTGTTTCACTCGGACGTCA
Source organism: Selene dorsalis (assembly GCA_900303245.1). Lineage (NCBI taxonomy): Eukaryota > Metazoa > Chordata > Actinopteri > Carangiformes > Carangidae > Selene > Selene dorsalis. The sequence goes on along the minus strand of OMNW01034783.1, from coordinate 133,898 downwards.
CAGCTTCTTCCTTCCGTTCCCTGTCGCCTCTCTAGCGCCAGCTGCGTGGTTTAGCAGCGTTAGCTAGTCGAGCACATTTTCTCCTCTTTCACTCCGATATCTACGACTTTGGACTATTAACCACCATCATGTCATACCACGACGAAGAAGAAGTCCGTATACATTGTTTCCTAACAAACATTTGGTCGCTTTTATGATAATAACAATGACATGCTGGCTATCGTTAGCCGGTTAGCCAAGTAGCTGCCTAGCTAGCTTAAGTCCACCGGCACAACGGTAGCTTGTGATGAGCTAGCATGATGTAAATGATTGCCATTTCTGAAAAGAGCACCACGGGCTCTGTAGCGTTGTGTTTACTTGTGGAGAATAACGGCTTAGATGATGATGGCTATTGTTAATCACAACTGCTTGTCTGACAGATGTTAACCTTGTGTTGGTAACAAATGTCTAACTGTTCTGTTTCCTCGCAGTACGATCCCTATGATTACGACCTGCACACTGGTTAGTATGGACACATCGGTGTACCTCTCTGTATCTAAATGCATGGTGTCACCATTCATGTTTAGACTTCCCTTGTTACGGTGTGTAATTGTTACCTACCCACTCCCCCATCTCCCTGCAGGTGATCCTAAAGCAGACCTGGCCTATGAGAGGCAGTATGAGCAGCAGACCTACCACGTCATTCCAGAGGTGATCAAGAACTTCCTACAGTATTTCCACAAAACCATCTCTGACTTGATCGATCAGAAAGTTTACGAGCTGCAGTCCAACCGTGTATCCAGCGAGAGCATCGAGCAGAAGATTTATGAAATCCAGGACGTCTATGAGAACAGGTAACTCCTCCCCCAGACAGCGATGCTGATCCTCTTCATACCTCTAACAGATTAATCAAATCTGCTCATGTTTGACGAGTATTTTGCCTTCACTGTTTACTTCTGGTTTAGCTGGAACAAATTGACTGACCGCTTCTTTAAGACTTCTCCCTGGCCAGAGGCTGAGGCCATTGCATCACTTGTTGGCAATGGTGAGTGTGTTTATTTGCAGCAGACAGAATGGTTTGTTTCTCATTGTAGAAATTATGTTGGCCTTGAACTGTTTTTTTTTTATAAAAAAAATATAAATGAAATACACATTAACATAGTAGTTCACTATAAATAATAGGTGATGCATCTACATGTCATTGTACAAGCAGACTTAAGAGAAGTGTGTGGATTGCAATTATGTAGTTGTTGTGTTAACAGTTGTATTAAATGACAGATCTGTTATTCTGTAAACAGGATTTATAGTCCACAGATAAATGTGTTAATCCCTGTGTGGTTCAACAGTGAAAGTGTTTTATGTCATTGTTTGCTCTCATGTCATACAGATGCAGTGTTCCTCATCCTTTATAAGGAGCTGTACTACAGACACATTTATGCTAAAGTCAGCGTGAGTAACTGCTTAGTATCAGCTTGTACTATCAACCTATCAAATTTTGCAGGATGTTTTTGTGATTCTTGTTTTCTTTATAATCAGGGCGGGCCAACTCTGGATCAGAGGTTTGAGTCGTACTACAATTACTGCAACCTCTTCAATTACATTCTCAGTAAGTTTCAAGAATATTTAATACATTTCCTGTGAGATAACAACTCATGAAGGTTGTGTCACAGCAGAATATTTGTCAATGTAAACAGATGCTGATGGCCCAGCCCCCTTGGAGCTGCCAAACCAGTGGCTGTGGGACATCATTGATGAGTTCATCTATCAGGTACAGAAAATTATATTCTTTATGTATCTTTGGTTAACAAAAGTTTGCCATAACATTAAGATGACTGGATAAATTGGTGATAATTAAAACAGCACTTACATTGACATTCTCAGGATCGTTTTAACCACAGGGCAAATATATTAAATACAACTGTTCTATAGTTTTCTGTGTTTTTTTTTCAGTTTTTTCGTATATGGGCCATTTTATTAACTTCATGTTTATCATACAACCTATAGAATAAATGTTTACATGCTGCTAATACAAATACCTTTATTCAGTTCCAGTCCTTCAGTCAGTACCGCTGTAAGACGGCCAAGAAGTCAGAGGAGGAGATCGAATTCCTGAGGAACAACCCAAAGATCTGGAACGTCCACAGTGTCCTCAATGTCCTCCACTCTCTCGTGGACAAGAGCAACATCAACCGCCAGCTTGAGGTGTACACCAGCGGAGGTAAAGACGATTGTATTGGTGATATTTGTTGTTTAGGGGAGTTATATAAATGAATAAAATGAAATCAGAATCCAATAAATTAATTTGAGAAGTTTACAGTAAATATATAGTACTGTAGAACTGTAGTTTATGTGTTTTTCTGGTGTTAAAGTAACATTAGCTTGCTATACTGAAATTATCTCCAGTGTATTCAGGTTAAGGATGGAACGAACCAGTCAATATAATGTATAATGTATATATTATTTGTTGGTGTGCTGCAGGAGACCCAGAGAGCGTGGCTGGAGAATATGGCCGTCACTCACTGTACAAGATGTTGGGCTACTTCAGCTTGGTGGGACTCCTGAGGCTTCACTCTCTGCTTGGTGATTATTACCAGGCCATCAAAGTCCTGGAGAACATTGAGCTCAACAAGAAGGTAAGACCCAATGTAGAGAGGAACATATCTCTAATCAACTAATGATGAGACAAAAAGTCAAAAAGACTAATGATATTTTCGGGATTCAAATCATCTTGCTTTTCCTTTGGTCTTGTCCACACTCCTGCAGCTAATTTACTTCCTGTCTTTCAGAGTATGTACTCCCGTGTGCCTGAGTGCCAGATCACCACCTATTACTATGTGGGATTTGCCTACTTGATGATGAGGCGCTACCAGGATGCCATTCGCGTCTTTGCCAACATCCTGCTCTACATTCAGAGGACGAGGAACATGTTCCAGAGGTCGACGTATAAATATGAGATGGCAAGTTAGACCTGTGCTTATTAGAGTTTAATTGATATTTCTGCTGAAGTTATTAAATATTCCACTTATCCCACTTGAGAGGTTTAAATTGTTCTTGTCGTTGACCTATGATGGTGTCTGAGAAATTTGAGCTGATTTGTTGCATTTGTCTCTAATATACAGTGATACATATGGGCAAGTATGTTTTCTAAAGCTAATGTGTCAGAAGAGTTAGTAATATGTCTTGTATTTGTATTTAATTGTAGATAAACAAACAAAATGAGCAGATGCACGGTCTGCTAGCCATTGCTCTCACCATGTACCCAATGCGCATTGATGAGAGCATCCACACCCAGCTGAGGGAGAAGTATGGAGACAAGATGCTGCGAATGCAGAAAGGGTAAGAAAGAACGTTACACAGAGCGTATCTGTTTACAAGACAGAGTTATACTGGCTAGAAATGCATCTGTTTGCTTGTGGTGTATGTGTGTGGGATCAGCTACGACCCTATTGAGGTTTTGGGGATTTACTATTGTTATTTTTGCCCATCCTGCATGTGGTGACCAGCAGCATTAACATCTGTAATAAAATACACTTCTTTCCATATCAGAGACCTGCAGGTGTTTGAGGAACTGTTCAGCTTTGCCTGTCCAAAGTTCTTGTCACCCGTGGTGCCAAACTACGACAATGTTCACCCCAACTACCACAAAGAACCTTTCCAGCAACAGCTGAAGGTCTTTGCTGAGGAGGTGCAGCAGCAGGCCCAGCTCTCCACCATCCGCAGGTAGAGTATATTATCATCTTTGATTGTGTGCTAATAAAAATCAAAAGCTTGTTGACTCAGGAGGGGTTTGCAGAGATGTCTGTACATGCCCTCAAAGTCCCAATGTGTCCCTCCAGCTTCCTGAAGCTGTACACCACCATGCCAGTGGCCAAGCTGGCAGGATTCCTGGACATGACTGAGCAGGAGTTCCGTATCCAGCTGCTTGTCTTCAAACACAAAATGAAGAACCTGGTGTGGACCAGCGGCATCTCAGCTCTGGATGGAGAGTTCCAGTCTGCCTCTGAGGTTGACTTTTACATTGACAAGGTGTGTCTATGTCTGACTTTTCTATATTAAACAGTAGGTTCAGATTATTTAGCTTATTTTCCCCAGCAGAGCCAAACTGAAGCCCAGTGACACACTGTACATGTTGTATATAAAATAGTAGGTACATAATGGTTCATTGTTGCATCATGTTTCAATATGTTTGTCTGTACACTTTCACAGGACATGATCCACATTGCGGACACTAAAGTTGCTCGCCGCTATGGAGACTTTTTCATCAGACAGATTCACAAGTTCGAGGAGGTGAGAAGTGATCAACTTTACATCTGGATAGAGTGGAGGAGTTGCTTGTTATTTTAAGGAATTAGAAGAAGCTTCGTTGAAGACATAGTTTTCAGCGTAAAAACAGAGTTTTGCTTTTAAAAGGTTAATTATTTTGAGCAAAAGTTAATTATTGTGAGCAGTGGTATAGAGAAAATGTACCACCAGTCACTAATTCTGTCAGTAGCCCTCCACTGAAATTATTTGTTGTAGTTGTCAGGCTGCCTGTCAAAATCTAAAAAAATTGTTGCTTGTCTCTCTACAGTTGAATAGGACATTGAAGAAAATGCCTGCCACTAGCTCCACTGCAGCATCAGCGAGCGCCACCACCACCCGAGGAGTCTGACCAGCAGCAGTGAAGAAGAACTCTGAGTCCTCTGTACCTGGAGTCGCTTCTTTTGAGCTTATTGACAAATATTGATGAAAACTTTTCTATATAACATGGTAACAATAAAAGGGATGGAGTGGTGTGCTAAATCCTGTGATTGTTTTTTTTTCCCTTGAGGTTAGCTATTGTCATTCTTAAGAACCACTAGATGGCAGCATTTGTCAAGACCTCAAACTGCCTCCTGAGCAGAAATTTGACAGACTGAATGTAACAAAGCGAATATAGTAGAGAGACAAGAAATGTAGACGTCTTAGGATTAAGGTGTTGCTGCAAAGTCCAGACAGCATTAATTATTCTTTGGGCACATTATATTATTCACATTCCCAGACTTTTCTTAGTGTCTGCCTGGCTCCTTTACTTTGCTGCACTGCTTGCTGCACGCTGTTTTACTGCTCTCCCATTATCCCACTGACTGAGGCCATTGCATATTTCTTTTATTATCACATATCATCCAACAACATTTCCCAACACAGACCTCGTGGCTGGTGATCATAATGACAGAGACAAAAAAACTTACAAAATGGGAATATAAAAAAATGAATTTTAAAAACACACCACTCATCAGAAACAGCGTCAGTTGTCATATAAAGGAAAACAGAACAACATGTCACCATAGCACAATATACACATACTCCAAACATCCAAAATGTTTCCCTACCTATTTTGGTAAGCCAGCATTTTTCTTCAAAAATATCTTTTGATTCCATCACATATTTTTTTTTTTTTTTTTATAAAATAAAAAAATAAAGCAAACATGGCTCATTTTGAGCATGACTCTTTTACTCCCTCAGGTGGCAGTGTAAAGTCTCTGTGGGCACAATGCCATCTTTATATTTATAAAAACATGATAATTCATATTTTTTAAATTCTATTTATAAGTCATTTCCAAGGCTTTCTTAGACTGCCTTTAATATCAAATTACTCAAAAAAGATTCAAAGTTTTTTTTTTTTTTTCCCACCACGTGGCTCCCATCAGAGACAGCGTTCATCCATCTTCATTCATCATTTCAGTGAGGAATCTCCTCATACATGACTGATCGAGTCCATGCTAAAAATGGAGAGCAGGATAGTCTGCATATTCAGTGCTGCCCCGCAGGCAGGTGCTGCTACTGATCCAGAAAAGGTTTTTCATCAAACTACTACAGTGCTTTAACAAGTGCACGGTGGCAGGGGTCCTTCTTCCTCCTGGTGTCACGTGAAAACTGCTCATTAAGCGTCACTGGGGAAAACTGTGGAAGTGGTTTTGGCTGCATTAAATGTCCATCTAAAATTTCACACCAACATGTCGCGAATATCTGAAAGACAAAACATCCGACCCTCACTCCTTCAGTGCTGATTGCATCATTTTGAAAAAAGAAAAATAATGTCAGAACATGGTAGGAACTGTGTCATTTTCTCAGTTTCCCACTGATGGCCATCCGCTGGTCTGAGTGTGTGTAGCTTCATTTTCTTGAGTGTGTGTATTCGTGTGTATTAGTGTCTGCAGTCCAGGTATGACTTCAACAGGATTAGTGAGAATGAGGCACGACTGACGATTGTAAGGTCATGGTTCAACAAGCTTCTCCCACAGGGAGAGGTTTATCTTACTTAAACACTCAGCTCTTTGGATGAAAGTCAATGACATCAGTTGATTTTTGTCTCGCTGAAGACCAGTGCCCTGCCTGTGATTTTCCATTTTTAAGGTCCAAGGTCATTTGAAGAACCCCTCTATTGAACCACCAGTAGTGGGACTGTTTCCAACACAAGATCCACTCAAACCAGCCCAGAGTAAATCCTTTTGCAGGCTGCCACACTGATGCACTTAGGTTGGCTGATGAGGTTCCCTAGACTACACACACTCCTCCTCCAGTCCTCCCTAACCTTGTCAGGGTGGCAGTGTGGAGGCACAAGGACACACACGAGTCATGGTTGCACTCAGACCAGCGAGGCCTCGGCTAGTCATAACTCTGTGATCTCCAGGGGACTCTCCGACACGGTGTCCCCGTCCTTGTTACGATGCATTGGGGTGGACTTGGCCGACTCTGTGCGGGCGTTTCGCTCACAGTAAAGCCCCCCGTCAGCGTTCAGGGCCTCCAGAGAATGTGCCAGGGCCCGCTGGTCGTCCTCTGGCAGGCTGTTGAGGTCAGAGGTCAGAAGGGTACCTGTGCTACCATGGACCACGTGGACACCTTCAGGACCTTTCAGCTCCACAGGAAGCTTGTGCTTGAAACGCAGAGTGCCACGACCTCCACCCATGCCCAGACGCTCATCCTCATCATCGTCCAGATCGCTCTGGATCAGCTGTTACAGGAGAGGAGAGGAGAAGAACTCAGTTGAGAGTGAATGATGCTGCTGAAAAGAGGAACTTATATAAGGCATCAAGTTGACAATAATGCAGGCTATTTGTAAGAAACAGCTTTGAGGAAGAGCTGGATAGGGGTAAACCAGTAGAGGGAGACCTCTCAGCAGAGAAAGCAGTAACAGAAGTCAACAACTTGAAAATGTAGTAAGACAATAGTTCAGCAGAAAATAACAGATCACACCAGACCTGGTTTAAATAGATGTAAATAATTCTTCAGGTGGAAGGAGGAGGAGGTTTCCACATCGGGGCAATTCGTCAAACTAAAGTGCAGAAATTGCTTTATTTAGGCAAAATTTCCAGTGATTCCAAAATTTGGAGGAATTTCTCTGTGATTGACTCCACTGACAGCTGAACACTGGAAAGTAAGTTCAGACTCTATTTGACCCAGAGTCTGGTTGAAGGCAGCAGAAAAAGCGGTGTGGTGAAAAGGTGTTAAACTAAAGCAGCGGACAGGACGTCAGAATGGGAAATCAAAGTAATGCAAGATCACTCTCCAGTGGAGTCAGAGAGAAGCCGCAGGTGCAGAGAGATAACCAGTTATTCAGAGCCCACCTCTGTGACTGATGAGTGATCTCCTTGGCTGGTGGATACAGTGACAAGTCGAGCTGCAAAGAGCTTTTTCAGCCTCAGGTAGTCATCCAGAACCACCTTGAGCAGGGATCCCTGACAGGACAGCAGTTAGGATCAAACAGAGCCTCTCACCTTACAAACCCCCACTGTCACAGTATTCATAAATGGGAATCCACAGTAATGACGTCTTATCTAAGCATCTGGCTCTCAACAACGTATCTTCAAGTCCTTAGGGGTCTCTTTTTCTGTTTTTTCCACAGGACGGACTCGTGGAGGTCTTAGGTTCCATCCTCTGACAATGTCAATTTGTTTTGGAAGGATGGAATGAGTGTGTACATCACCAATGAGAGAGAGGACCGAGGAATTACATTGGATGTGTTCATGGGGGAGTGCATGTGTGTTACCTGGATAATCTGACATGTACTTGTCTCACCTTGATAGGCCCCTCCCTCATGATCTGGCCCAGTTTAGCGATGTTGTCGTACTCCTGAATGGCTGCTCTCAAGTACCGATCATCCTCTGGCTTTGCTTGAGGCTCTCGGCCAAATGTACCCTGTGAGGACAAGATCCACGTGTTCATGAGGATACAGCTGTGTAATGGGCAGTGCTCATGTATATCCCTGAGAATGATAGCTTCATTCTCCCAGAAGTAAAACATTATCAGTCCTCAAAATATTGCTGTGAGATACATAACAACTCAGACTGAAGTAAAGTACTGACATGAGTGCGTGCAGGGCTGTTCCACAGGTCAGTTATCTCACTCAGGTTCTCAGGCAGGTCGTCCTCGTGGTCAGCCTGGGCAGCCAGCTCCAGATTACGGCAGAATGGGTCCAGCCACACTGGATTAGCCCTGTAGAGGCAAACACAGTGATGTATAAGAACTCTGATCTGAATTTTTGGCATTTTGTGAATTTATATTTCAGAAATACTTCCTGGACCCTACACTATTTGCCTTGAAACTTTAAGGTGCTGACAAGTAAGCCACTAAGTAGACTATATTTCCCAAAATATCAAGTTATTTCTTTAGTATATTGTGTATTTAACATTAAACATTAAACATAAACTTAAGATTAACACTGACAAAAACCGGAAATAATATTATGAGAAAAATAAAGAAAAACATTACAGAGTGACATATGGAGGAAATGTCCCTAAAAATTAAACTGTAATCTCACCCTTCAAATGAGTATTTGTTAGTGTTGGGCATATCCAGGATATCCATTAGACCCTGGTTCCCTGAATGGTAGAGGATAAATAAGTAATAAGTAAGTAAAACTGCATTTGTATGGTTAAGTGACATTATGAGATGGCAGAGGCAACATCCTGGAGTTGAACAGCTGGCGGGGCCGTCCCGTCAGTGAAGCGACTTCTCACCTGTGGATCCTGCAACGATGGCTTTCAACTTCCTCTGGTGTCTGCAACACAGCAAAAATTCAAGTCAGACAAACATGTTGGTGTCTGACTGATGTCTGTTAACACTGAGCTTAAAAACACGGCCAGTGACTGATTCTGTACAAAAATCCATTTCAAAACAACACTGCCTTTTTACAGAATACTGAATGATTCTTACACTCTACGATAATGCCAGTTCATTGTTACAAACAAAATTCCTGCCAAGCACAGGAGCACAGCGAGGATTATGATGACCAGCTGTAAAAGATGAAAAAAAAAAAGAAAAGTTAAAAACACAAAACATCTGCAACAGTCAGTGGTTTCTGGAGGTCTCTGGCTCACAGACCTGCAGTGTGGTGATGTCGTCAGGCAGTTTGTCGGTGACAGCAGGCTGAACGTCCACTACGTTGTATTTTCTGAACAGGTTTCTCAGCTGCTCCTTGTTCTCATCAATCATCTGGATCACTCTGTAAAACACGAAATATCAGGACACGCATAAACTCATGTCAGGGCACAATCCTGTTCCTACCAGAGGAGATACAGGCTTCAGTATGGATATAACATAAGAATGACAGTCTTATCATTTGGAGTAAAAGATTTATTTCATTAAGGAAGGTTTACCTTTCAACATCTAGGATGGTGTTGGTCTGATTGTTGACAACATGGATCAGCATGTCTGTCTGTGCATAATTCACCCTACCCTTCTTGTCCACATGGAACTACATTAAGGGATAGAGAGTCAAAGATGTCAGCTCTTTACAACATACACAAAATTGAAATGACAAACACCCTGATAGTAAAGCCTTACTTGTATGTCATCTAAATTGACGATAGCTCCAGTGATGTTGGAAAGCAAGTTGACAAAGTCATCCTGGTTTTCACGAACCAAATCAGGGATCTCGTTGAAGACGATCTTGACCCTCTGGTCGTCCCTCAGAATATAGATGTTCACATTGGTGGTTGTACTGTGTCCAACGAAATCGCACGCCAGGATCTCCAGCTGAAAGAAGCCCGGGTTGTAAGCCGTGAAGAGGTCATAGGTTCTGATGATACCATCTGTCAAACCTATTGAAATGAAAAGACAGAATATTGTCTCAACAAAGGACCTGTCTTTCACTCACTGAGATAACTTACTAGCGTATAGTGTAAAACTAATAATAATGATTAGACTGCATTCTGGTCTGTGTATTGAAAATGTACATGCTAAATATTAGAGGCATAGGAAGAAAGGACATGTCTCTTGACTGTCTGTGTGTCTTGTTGAAGCCATTTCATTTCATTCATTCATTTCATTTTTGTATTCAAAAGAAATCATTGGTCATGACATCAAACATTATGTGGAGTGATAATTTCATTTTTTTTTTTTTGGTGACAAATCCAAAGAAAAATAAATTCAACAATTGATTTATCCTACAAACAAATACTTCCTGTGTATCCAGAGCCAGACAAACCTGAAAGCTCCACCACCAATTTCCAAAAACATACACCAAACAAAATAAAAACAACACATCAGTGAGCCACCAGAGAAAAAAAGCCAGAGTGGGGAAGTCAGAAATGTGATATACACGATAATCCATTGTTGGTTGTTGGTTTTTCATGGTATTTGGTTACAACATTGCAATGAACAATGTAACATTAATCTCAAAACAGTCTGAATACTAGACATGATAAAACTTACCGATGGTGAAGATACTGCCAACATCCTCACTACCATTGCTCTGTGACTGGAAGTAACGGATTGTAACAATATGGTACTGGACCACACTGTTGTTGCCGATGTCATTATCCACAGCCACAACCTTGATCAGCTCTGAGCCCACTTTGGCATTTGCTGCAACTCCTGAAACAAGGAAGAAAAGACACAGGGTTCTGGTGGTTCCTCATGGACCAGCACACACATACAATACACACAAGAACATGGATCACCTGCAGTGTATTCAGCCTTAGTGAAGCGTGGCTTCTGATCATTGATGTCCTCCAGTTCGATGCGGACTTCCAGCAGGCTGGGGTCACGGGCAGGATCCAGGGCTTTGGCCCTTGCTCCCCTCTGACCCCTGGGAGGAGTCCAGCTCCTGTTGCTGGAGGCCTTGATGATGATGGAGTAGACCGGAATCTCCTCACGGTCCAGATCCTTATGCAACTTCAGCTCTCCATCTAGACTCAAGCCAAAGTTGCCATCGCTGTTTCCCCCTACAGGAAGAGATGGAAAGGATTTATGTTCCGTCATCTGAGGCACCAAAGGACTGGCTTTAAATAGAAACGGAACACAGATGGATCTATACAAATGTCCCTATTATTCCTAAGCTTTTGAAGTATGAGGACTTTAATCTGACCACACAATGGATACAAAGCTTCCAGACACACTGCATGGACATGCTCTAAATCTTCTTGAATCCACAAACACATATTGACTGGACTTGGATACGTATGGCTGAATGTGAAGATCACTCCATCACCTGCAATGAAGTAATAGACGATGGCATTGGAGCCCTCATCGGCGTCCACAGCTCTAGTTACGTTCCCCACCACAGTACCTGCAGGGGAGTGCTCAGGCACTGTCAATTTTTGGTAAGGCAAGCTGCCCCGCTGCGATGCACACACAAACATACGGACACACACAGACCAAGGTAGAACAAGACAAACATACAAACAGTTTAACAGATGCCCTTATGGTCTGATCACCACATAAAGTCATGTTGGTAGAGCTTGTTACTCACTGGTGGTTTGAGGAAGACAGGTTCATTGTCATCAATGTCCAACAGCGCCACCTGCAGAGGCTGCGTGGTCTCGTAAGGCACTGGCTGACCCAGGTCACGGGCCACAATGATAAGCTGTGAGAGTTGTTTGGACTTGGTTAGAAAAACACAACGCTGCACAGTTCTGCATATTAAGTGGACAAAAAGGTGACTCACGCTATGCAGGGCCTGTTTCTCTCGGTCCAGTTTCACAGTTGTTGTGATGACTCCAGACAGGGGATCGATGTGGAAGTTTTCCCAGTCTCTGTTACCTGCTCCAGTCTGCAGGAATGCGTAGCGGACTTCTCCATTCACGCCCTCATCAGAGTCTGTTGCATGCACCTCATACACAGGCAGGCCTGGAGGCTGTTCCTACACGAAGGAAGAAGACAGCCAGTGTGCTGTTATCGGACACACATGTACTGACAATGAAATGCACATGTGAGACACGTGATGGCAGTTACCTCTGAGATATGGATGATGGTTCCATTGGCAGGTCTGACAAACACAGGTCTGTTATCATTGACGTCTATGACTGTGATAATGAGGTCTGCAGTGCCCCACAGGGGAGGACGCCCCTGGTCGGTGGCCACCACAGTCAGATTGAAGCGTTCAGAAGACTGTAGCAGACGGTGAGAACGCACTAGCCCTGTGTTTGGATCCAAGGAAAATGCATCTAAAGGGAGAGAGGACATTCGTGGACTTAGTAAAGCTACACAGTAACTTCAGGAAGTATTCTGGACCACTCTCTTTTGCAAACTTTATCGAGTTGTAGATTGTAAATGGATAGATTTGCCATTTCTGCCCATTAATCTACACTCAATAATCCACAATGACACAGTTCAGAACCTTTAAATGAAATGTTTAACTACAGTCGTATTTAGACCCTTATTTCAGTTGGCAGAGATTACAACCTCCAGTATTCTTACGTCACTTAGAGCTTGGCACACCATGATTTGTTTAATTTAGTCCGTCCAACCTTCTTGCCTGGTTACTCAGTTTGGACGACCAACTCTAGGATGAGTCCTGGTGAGTTCAGTCTTTCTCCATTTCACAGTTATTAAGTTCACTGTTGGTACACATGAAGCTTTGGAAATGGTTTCACACACTGGTCCATGCCACAGTTTCATTGCAGAGGACATTATGTTTTGATTTTTGTCCTAACATGCAGTGTAAATTGTGTGAAACTATGTTATCAATCATAGTTATAGTCAATATTAAATCAATCAATTCAGTTTTCCACAGGAGGACTCCAGTCAAGCTCTTCGCACATTTCAAAGGCAACTGAAGCAAACAGGAGGCACGCAAAGACTGTTTATTCAGACTAAGCAGCTTGCTGACTTTTCTGTGGCTTTTATGAATGTATTCATACCTAAATGAGGTCCCAACATGCTGTAGAGGATCGCTCCATTCTCTCCTTCATCCAGGTCCGTAGCTTTCACTGTGATCACAGACGTACCTCTGGGCTCATTCTCGAACACGCTGGTGTTGAACACTCTCTCTGTAAAGCGTGGCCGATAATCGTTGACATCGAGAACTGTCACCAGGACCTGATGGGCATCAACAACAGATGACATACACAGATGAAATCAAACAGAAGATTCTTGACACAATGTTATATTCATAATCATGATACATGTGACAGGAGGTTCAACCTTATCACATATCATCTCATCAGGAGAATCACCTAGATCCTACTGGGGCAGCAACACCTCCTCCAGATCACAGAACCTCAAACTATGTGGAACAAGGTTTTCATAAGTGGCATTAAGTTCCATTTATCATCATCTGGCATCAACTGCGAAAGAGTTTAGTCACTAGAAGCCACTATAGATGGTGTTTTCTCTTAATAGGCACTAACTCTATGAGTGCAGATGAGTTAGATAGTCATTCAAACCCTCATTCACATGAGGTTCTCGTATCATTATAGCCAGTGTGGTCTACCTGGACAGAGTTTTCTCGTCTGTTGCTGGGGCTGCCTCCAGGGTTGTCACGTGCGACTGCAGTCAGAGTGTAATGGTCCTTTGTCTCCCTGTCCAGAGGAGAGAGGATGTAGATCTCTCCCTGACACAGAAGAGAGGGGATAATTAGGAAGGAAGTACAAGTATTGACTGGGAGTGGTGGTTGTATAAAGACATTTATTTGAGACTTTGTGTGTGACAGAAATGGAGCACAGAGATAAACTATCTCATTTGTCTTTATTACACTGAAATACTTTGTTTAAACTTTTATTTCCAGGCAGGGTGAGGTTCAGCATTGACACCCTGTGCTGCTGGCACACAAAAGACAAAATGATACCTAAATCCACTAAAGACCACTCCTTCTCAGAGTTCATCAAAAGAAAACTTCTAAGGAACTTGTTCATGCAATACATTTGTTCATGAACAACGTCCCTCAAAAGGTCATGAACTTCATTGTTTTGGCCTTTTTGGCAAATTTCCAATTAATGGAATTGTAATATCATGAATGTCTGATTTTATTAGGAATGGCCCAAATGTGGAAATGTGAAATTTAAGCAGATATTCTGAAGGAGGAGCACCGTATGGTTACTTTGGGGCTACCTGTGCTGACGTATTGCTTAACTTACAGTGGTCGGTTTGATGCCAAATTTGCCCTCTCCATCTACCAGGCTGTACTCAATGACAGCAAAGAGGCCAGAATCAGCATCTGTAGCACTGACACGAACTATGGTGGTGCCCAAGTTCACATTCTCAAACACAGGCTCCTGCAATCACAGATAAACACACATTTGGCTCAGGAACACCGACAGAATACGATTATGTTTAAAACATTTTTTTTTTTTTTTTAAAGTGGCAACTAAATTATACGGCACTTACTTTGATATGCTACATTAGCAAACTTGAGAGAAAACAGCTACTTGACACAAACTGCTTAGCCAGAAGTGAACTAGCAGCAATAATACCACACAAAAATGTTAAGTGCTCTGATAATGACCAAAAATTCAACCTCTCTCATAAGATAAGTAAGTAGTATATTTCCTGTTATGCTATCCTTTATTTTCAGCCTCATGTTTGGCAGCAGACCTGTCGAACACAGGTGACTAATTATGTAATGAGTGTCATTCATGTGGTCATCATCAATGTCATTAGTAACACCTGTGCTTTTTGTGCAAAGACGAGCCGATAGTCAGTGGAATAACCACAAACAAATACATTTTCTACTTCAACAACACAACTTTGCCTGAGTGGCTTTTAGTTGTCTTTTAATATCCTGTTCTGTACCTGATATGAGGGCTGTAAGAAGACAGGGTTGTTGTCATTGGTGTCCACAATGCGCAGGTAAACTGGCAGCTCAGCGATCCTGGGGGGAGTGCCATGGTCCCGGGCCCGGATTGTGAAATTAAGCCACTGTACCTGCTCATAATCCACCGTCTGGTTGGCTATTATCTTGCCTGGAAATTATTTTGGATTCACCTTGTCAATTATAAGTATCATACAGTAATACATTTAAGTAATACAGTAATACAGTTGAAGTGTCATACCAACAGAAGGGTCCTCCAGTCTAACATATCCCCCTCTGGGCAAGTGGAGCAGCTGGTAGATGACCTGGCCATTGGGACCTTTATCTGGGTCTACAGCTGACACTGACAACAGGGTAGTGCCGGGCCGAGCTCCTTCCAAAATCTTCTCGGTGAAGTTGGACACTCCAAAGGGCCGAAAACGAGGGGCATTGTCATTTACATCTAACACGTTGATGGTTAGTCTCGCTGGAGAGACGAGAGAGTGAAAAAATCTTAGAAAACTGAACAAATGACACTTAAAGATATGTTTCATGACAAAAAAATTTACTTACCATTGGGAACGCTCCCTGACTTGTCAATTACATCACTGGCATTGTCATGTACAGACACAATGATCTCAAAAGTAGCGACCAGCTCTCTGTTTAGAGGGTTGCGCACAAACACTGCACCTGAAAATTCACAGAAGACATCTAAGTGTTTTAATTAAGACCCAGTTTATTCAGTGGACTGACAATCTAACAACATCGGCCAATGTAAAGATTTCTACATCAGTGACTCACCAGTGTGTAAATCAATGCCGAAGGATTCCTGCAGGCCATCCACTGGGTTGTTCCCATCATCCTTTGCTTCCACTGAGATGATGTAATACTCCAGCCGAGGATGCAGATCTGGGTCCTCAGCGGTCAGTGTAGCCACCACAACACCAGGGGGGGTGGACTCGTTGACGCTTATCATGGTTATAGGTTCTATAAAACGGGGCCGTGAATCATTTACATCATCGAGGATGACTGTCAAGGTGGCTGTGCCTGACAAAGGAGGTGTTCCACGATCGGTGGCCATGACAACAAGACGGTAGGACCCACGGTCTTCTCTGTCGAGGGTGTTGTTGCCCACCAAGACGGCACCAGAGAGTGGGTCCACCACGAAGCGGTCCTGTGCGCCGCTTTCCAGCCGATACATCAGCCAACCATTGGAGCCGGAGTCAGCGTCAGTGGCAGACAACTGAGTCACCACCACACCTGCAGGAGGCACAGCACCTACTTAGACGCCATTCCCAACATATAAACCCCAAACCCTCCCACAGAGGAATGCAAAATGAAACTAAGTGTAGATAATGACAGGAAGGAAGTCTGCACTCCCACACAGATCATTAGTTACAAGCTACGCACCAGTGGGGCTGTTCTCAGGGAGCCGAACACTGAAACTGGATGGGGTGAAGATAGGAGGGTTGTCATTCTGATCCAGGATGGTAACTGTAAGTGGGACACTGCTGTTTAAACCTCCTACATCCTCCCCCACCAGAAACAGCTCTACCCGAGGCTCCTGAAATGCCTCACGATCCAACTTTGCCCCCTGACGCACAAGTATCACACCTGAGGGGAAATACAGAGACATTAACATTTGCACTGCAATTTTCCTCTATATCTGCTTGCGGAAGAGTCATAATGTCACCAGTATTGGCATCCACAGTAAAGAGGTCAACCCTTGCTCCCAGCAGGCGGTACTTCACCACAGCATTGGGTCCAATGTCTTTATCCTCAGCCAGAACTGGCCCATTCAACACTGTTACTGTACTGCCTGAGGACAGACAGAGATGAAGATAGGGACAGGTGAAGAAGTAAAATGATTACATACATTAGATTTGTTTTCATATCACGTCATTTGTTGATGTGTCATCCAACAATTTAGTGACACTGACTTGAATTTGGGAAAATGCCTCAATCATATTCTGGACCCAGCAAATCTTAATGTACTCAATTACAAAAGTTCAACATTAAGTCAAACAAATCACTTCACTTAACATGTGTAAACAAAGTCAGGAAGTGTGGTTTACAGTTTTTCAGAAGGTGTTTTGACACAGTTCTCTGTGCTGCACTGTAGAAGAGGAAGACAGACACACCAGCCTGGATGCTACCTGCTGCAGAGTTCTCAGTGATCTCAGCTCTGTAGCTGCTCCGGGTGAATATGGGCCTGTTGTCGTTCTCATCCAGAATGGTTATCACCAAGTGGTCTGAATCCTGGTGTGGTGGGAGAGAAGAGGGGGGATGAAGTAACATGAGCAAAGGATTAGGTAGTGTAGAAGTGAGGAGGAAGGAAAAATAAAAAAACAAGTGAAACAGCCTGTAAGAGGCAGACTGTTACAATGTAACAATACATAGGTTTTGTACTCGTACTGTGCACGCCCCAGCAGGCTGCAGGTGGTCGACTTGTTTGCAGCTCTTGCATGAAACATGTTTCTCACCTTTCACACACATGAAACATTCAAAGCATTCCACATAACAGCTTATGCAACTGCATGGTGGGTGCTAATTTAGCAAATGCAAAAAAAAATAGGTGTGATAATGTTATTGCTTCTGTGATACAGAACACGTACACACAGACAACTACAATGGTCTAAAAAGTAGGAGTAGTAATCAGATACATAAACAGGTTTATCCTTTTCTCCAGCATCTCTTTTTATTGAAGATTATGGAATTTGACTGAATGAAGGTCTGGTGCAGAGACTCCCACACATTTAATGACACAATACAGTGTATTGCTCTACTTAAAGTAATTACACCTAGGCGATGTGGAGCTCATTCATATTATGGTTATAGATTTTTGAAATGGTACATTTTGAGCCCAGAAATTCAAGATTGCTTGTTATTAAGAATTCCCAAAAGCTGACTTGAAAAGATACATGGCTTTATGTCACTGGCAGAGATTTGTAATTGTGTCAGTGGGCTATGTGAAACTGTCTATGTGGAACCATGTGTGAACGCTTGCAATGTATTTGGGTTTACCCTGCGAGCGATGCGGGGGTTTTCTGGGTTGTCTTTCACAGTGATGGTGAGTCTGTACTCAGCAACTCGCTCTCTGTCAAGCGGTCGGTTCACCTGCACCTCACCTGTCTGAGAGATGCAGAGAGGAAGTCAAGTGACTGCATAGCCATTCTTTATATCACAATTTGTTTAAATGTATATTAACAGAATACAACCTTGTAGTACCACAGCATATGTATTTTTCTTTCTGAGAACATGCAGTATTTGTATAAATTGTGACATATTCATGATGTAGATTCACAATTGTTTATGATGCCAAAATCCTCTGATCTGGAAACTGCCAGTCATAAACCTGGCACTTCTAGGGTTCACTTTTTTTTACATCCCATATCAATAGTTGTATTTTTTTATGTGTTTTTCTTTCATGTTGTGTCTAAACCACACCATCCTTCTCTCTCACTGTATCATTGATGTAGAAGGCTCCATCGTGGTTTCCAGCAGTGATGTTGTAAGTGAGCAGTGCATTGCGTCCGCTGTCTGCATCGCGGGCTCGCACTCTAGCCACAGAGGTGTGTATCGAGGCGCCCTCGCTCACACTGGTGTTGTAAGGCAGGTTCAAGAGGATTGGGTCGTTGTCATTGATGTCTAAGACATGGACCCCCACCACCACCTAAAGAAAATGCATGTCAGAAATAAAACATCTGAGTCATGTAGTTATTATTTTAATCCACATTTATTATTCTGAATAATTGTGGAAAATGTGTACTTTGCCTCAGTTTCAAAAACATTACTAATTAATTGACAAATGATGTATAAGCCAAGGCTCCATTTTGACTAGTACTGCAGGTTTAACTGCCATGTAAAGATAATGGATTTGGCAGAGTAGAGCAAGCGATAGTGAAAGTGCAATATATCCTTCCATGGAAAATGCAAGTGTTCATTATATGGCTATTTTCCATGCAAGCCAAGTACAGTATAGAAGTGAAACTCGGAAGATGCTGACTATTCAAGAAAATACTGAAGTGTGTGTGTTTGTATGTATGTGTAAATGCCCACAGAGCTGTTGCGAGAGGGCGTTCCCAGATCTCGGGCGGTGACAGTGATGTTGTAGAAGGCCACGGTCTCTCTGTCCAGCTCCACATCCTTCCTCACCCGAAGCTCTCCCTCCACCGGAGAAACCATGAACTCATCTAATAAAGAGAGAAAGAGAGAGAGAGAGAGAGAGAGAGAGAAAAGAGGCTCAGAAGTACAGGATTTAATAATATGCCACCGTCCCCACAAAAAAACAGTCCGCTACTAACTTTGGTGATCTCCACCGGTGATGCTGTACTCCACTTTGCCGTTGAGCCCAGAGTCTTCATCACTGGCTCTGAGTGTCCAGACCCGAGGTCCTGGCTGGCCCTCAGTAATCTCAAAGGGCCCTTCATAGGCTCTAGGGAAAGTGGGTGTCACATCGTTCACGTCTAGGACATTTACAAGCACCTAAAGAGGGAAGAAGAGTTTTCAACACTTTAACATCAGGAGAGAGGTCATTTTAAAAAAACTTTAAGGAAGTGCGTCTTATTTGCATCATTACTGTTGTGCTAGATGTCAGGCGAAGAGCAGGCTTTGGACACTGGTCTGTTGCTGTGACAACCAGTGCGTAGTGTCCATTGCTGATCTCGTAGTCCAGCTCCTTTACAGCAGTGATTCTTCCCTAAACATACACAGCACACACAGGTTGACTTATGCTCTGTTGCTGTTGTTTGTGACACTGGTTTTCATATCTTACCGTAACACTGTTGATATGAAAGGTCTGGATCAGGTTGCCATGAGCGATGGCATATCGCAAAGTGCCATTTACTCCCTCATCTGGGTCGACGGCCGTTACCGTGGCGATAGTGGCACCCACTGTGTCTGGTCCCTCGCTCAGCACTGTGACATACTCCTCCTCGGGAAACTCTGGGGCGTTATCATTCTCATCCACAATGTGGACATAGATGGTTGTTGAGGTCTGTGAGGGGCATGGGAAAACTTTCACAGCTGGGTCGACCATTTACTGCTTATTGACAGCATGTGATTCACTTCCAGCATATAGTACCAGCTGGGCCTACAAGTAAGTCTATATTTGATCTTGTTGTCCTTTCATCATCATAACACAGAAAAAGATCCTTCAGTGATTTATCATCAAACACGTAGGCCTATCATGACTGCCAACAAAAACCACATATCACCATTTGTTATTTCACAAAAATGACTTAATAACATCCCGTCAGTCCATTTTTCATGCTCCATCCACACTACATCTTTATACACTGCTCACTACCATAATGATTACTAAGGTTTTCTGCTGGAGAGGAAACGTATTACTGTTCATTGGCGATAGGTATGTGATATTCAAGATTTCTATAACATGGGAGAATTGGACCAGACAGCTGACGCATATTTCATTACAGACATATTGAGAAATATCTTCAGGGAACTGAAAGGGAAACTTAAAGGTAAAGAGGACTATTGTTTCTATTGCAGCGCATTTCTAAAGAAGACCTCTTTGACAAACCACTGACACTTTCTGATGCATACTTAAAAGCTGAGTGTTGGGATAAATCCTGTTTAACCAGACTGGTATCTGACTGACTTTGTACTGATAAAAGATCCAACTTTTCCATCTCCTAACCCTCCAAACCCTGGAGGAGTCAGG
>OMNW01034783.1:101092-113245 GCA_900303245.1 Selene dorsalis | reverse complement strand
TTAAAAACTCCTTGTGTTTGTGTTTGAAAAATAAAAAAATTGATGACTATCTGTATTATGGGAGCTGTAGGACAGACTACAGTGTCTTTCCAAGATCTACCTTTGCTTGATCAGTTTTGACAATTCTTGAAAAAACAATCGCACAATTGAGTCCAAACACGTTTGAGTGTTTTTCCTCCTTTTTGTGCACTAAATATTTAGTTAAGATACTTTCCTGTCCCGCAGTCAGGTGGGCGGAGAGTTTGGCGACAGGGGGCGGGGCTTGCTGTTGCAACAGGGCTTTAAAGTTCACAAGTACCAAGTGAAGTTAAAGACAGTGACTAAGCGGCTGTCAAAGACCTCTGAGCGCCGGAGCCACAGTGTTTTTTGAGGTTAAGAGAGTGTGGAGGGAGAAGAAGACCAGAGTCGTTTCTACTGCTTCAGCCTTACTATGGAGGGAGGATTAACTCAGCGGACATCAGTGTGGAGGAAGAAGTTCATGCTCTGGCTCTGCTCTGCTCTGTTTTCCATAGCTGAAGGTGAGCGCTGAAAACAAACACCGACACATCCATCCTCCACACGCGTTTTCCTGACCGCTCACACCGTGACTGACGGGCGAGTGTCGACTTGTTCGCTGTTTTCTTATGGGGTCAAAGTTTTTTTTGTGTGTGTGTGTTTGTTTTGTTTTAAAAG
This sequence comes from Selene dorsalis, assembly GCA_900303245.1. Taxonomy (NCBI): domain Eukaryota; kingdom Metazoa; phylum Chordata; class Actinopteri; order Carangiformes; family Carangidae; genus Selene; species Selene dorsalis. Next base: position 112,573 of record OMNW01034783.1, on the reverse strand, counting down.
TTTAGGCCAAAAAAAGTAAAGTAAAACAGAGTAAAGTGAGTTTTGGGTTGAAAAAGTCCAACCATGTCCGGTACACAGAAGAGCATATCAGACGTAGCCTCTGTGGCAGGCCTGATGTTAGATGTCACTCATTAGCTAAAGCAACATGTCGGAGTGTTTTCTGTCTGTCTGCTTGATTTGTACCAATAATTCACAAACAGCTGCACGTCCGCCGCACACGCAACTGTGTTATTACATTCCTGTGGGCAGCGTAGCTTACACGGGGCGGTGTTTGTGTTGCTGTTGTTGTTTTGCGATTGAACATCTGGTGTGAAGCTGTTTTAAGGCTCCTCCCTGGGGACACAGTCGAGTGTAAATCCACCTTAAACTCAGCTTTTACGGCGAAGCGAAGCCGCAAACCCGAGCGCGGCCCCTCGTGTTGTGAGCTTATACAACTGTCTGAAATGTCACACGCACGCGTACACACGCTGGAAAAAGTGAGAGTTTGGGGTGGGTTTGCTGAGCTAAATGTCGGGTTTATTTTTATTTTTTTTCAGGGGACGGTGTTTATGAAATGAAATGTGGGGGTTTGTATCTCAAGGACTTTCCAGATAGGGCTGGGCGGTGGAGGCCGGGGAGGCGCGCGGAGAGGCGGCAGCTGTTGCCTCGGGGCGCGGGGAGCTTCACTTCAAACACCGCTGAGGTTATCAGTTTTCGGCCTCAGGATTTGGTCTCATTAGATAAACCCACGCGATAAGTCCGTCAAAGGCAACTAACGATATTTGCTGAACTTGTAAAAACTGACTCGCTCTGGACAAAAATATTCACATAGATTGAGAAATGTGTCTTTTTTTAAAAAAGAAAAGAAAAGAACAGAAGAGATTTATTAAAAGGGAAACTCTAGTATAGTTTTTAAGACAAAGCTCCAAAAAAAGCCCCAAAAGGCTTAAGACTAACCCCAGACACCCACAGTGCCCACCCTTCAGCCACAGTTATGTCTTCATTGTTTGGAAGTTTCCTTCCTTTCAGTCTGAGATGAAAACAGCTGTTTGTGCCAGTGCCAATAATGGGCTTCTCCTCCACAAAACATGATTCGAGATAAACAGGCTAACATTCATTGCTCCTTTTCCTCTCCATCTAGATAAGCATTTAGTTCACAATAAAAGGACAAAAGGGACAGCCCAGAATGGTCAATGAGCTCCACAGGATGTGACTCTCTCCTCCTGTTGTGACAGAGCTGATGTTGAACATCGATTCTCATCCTAATTGAGTGAATCATTACTTGAGTACAGCAATTAAAAATGTCTTCCTGGATCAGTCTCATCGACAACAACAGGCCTGATTGGGGGACACGCAGTCACTGAGTGTGTTGATGTGCCGCAGCTGTGTGGGCAGGTACTGCATGTGCATGTGCATGAGCAATATGGAGATGGAGGAGGAGGGGGAGCTCCCTACACTCTGATCTTTGTGGGTCTAAGCTTTTTGAAGGTATGACAAACATCTGTAGTTGCAGTTTTTGCGTTTGATGTTTAATTTGCAGTGAAAATGGTAGTAGAGTAAAAAAAAAATCCCCAAATACCGGTGGCCTTCATACTTATAGTAACTTGTCTCCCACTCTGATGATTCAGCCCAAGGATACAGCATTGACCACTAACAGAGCCTTGACTCTGCTCCCAGCCACATCTACAGAAACTGCAATCTAATGTGCTAGGGCAAAGTCATACAGAAGAATACCAATGTAACTACAGCACAGAATGTACTTTAAAATGCAAAACAGGAAGAACCCAAAAAGAGGAAACAAAGTAGTCGAACTGTGACATCCTTTGTTAAACGATGCAATAATTTTACTTTTTTGCTTTCATAAGTAGAGAAATGCCCGTTGACACTTAAAGTGATGAAACTGTGTTGTAATTATGTTGGAAACAAGACTTACAAAGCAGTCATTACCCAACCATTTACACGTGTAGCTAAATTTATGGTGTAAATTTAGAAGAGGTAAAACAGGAAGGTTGTACCTTGGACTGACTCTTGTGCGAATATGTTATATCCCAAATTGCCTCAGAAAGTAATAAAAGACAGAGATGATCATGTCATGGGTTGCTGAACATGGCGACTGATTTTATTGACCCTTAACTACTTCCTTTCATGACAAGGAAGTGAAAAACACACTTCCTATTAATGGAAACATGTCAGATGTGTTTCTTTTTGATGCTAAAGGTTTCATCTGAAACTCTCTCTCTCTCTGTGTGTGGGTAGTTGGAGTGGAGGCTAATCTGGGATCCTCCTGCTGGGTTCATTTAACACCTTGTAATGAGCTGGATAATCATTATCATTACAGTAGGTGCGAAAAAGGGTGGGGTCAGAGGTGGGTGGGTGTGGAGAAGCAACACTTGTACAAACACAGGTAGAGAAGTAGTGCAAGTGAAAGGACACTAGATTTACGAGTGTTGTATGTTTGTAAAGCTGCTTAAATAGTATCTACGGATAAAAAGTAATGTGCCCTGCAGAAGATTAGTTTACGTGGTAAAACCTGGGAGAAATGAAGACAAGCTACGCTGCCTGTCTGCATTTAAGAAGAAAAAAAAAGCTGTCATAGGCAACATGTCCTCAACAGGTGGCATTCAGGCTTAAAACAAAGGAGGGCCTGTTTCTGGGCCCTCGGGGGCTATCAGGATCCTGAGAACAGAGATCAGAGGAGGAAACTTAGATCTATAATAGGGCCAAAACACACAGATGTCTGGTTGTACACGAGTGAAAGAAATCCTGTCTGCACAGAGCAACGCTTGCTGTCTCTTTCTACCTGCTTGCAACCACATCAAGCTCAGGCAGTGCTTGCAGTGGGACAACACCGCCCACTTGGCACCTCAGACGAATGCTAAACGATATGATACCCATTGTCTGCCAAATACTTCTTTAGAAAGGCCTGGTCATGTCAGTAAGCTTTATATATCTATAGTAGATGTATACCGCTGTTTGCCAGCTGGCAACTGAGTAGATCAACTTTTGGCTTAAAAAGAGCAAAAAGGCTTAAATGTATATTAAATATTCAACGAAAACCATCCTTTGCCAGACACGTATCTATCTCCACTAGTGTAAACAGGACCAGAAAAACTGGGGAGGCGAGTTGTCAGAATAAAAAGGGCACAGAGGACGGCAGGAGGGGTGTGAAACAGGAGAGGAGAAGGGCTTCCCCTCCCATTGTCCCACCGCGCAGGCAGGAACAGCTACTGGGGCAACAGTTTCACTTTAATCACCCTCCCTGGTCTTCCTATTGCTCTTCCTAACACACAATGGCCAGTGCAGAGTTCAGCAGCACACACACGGGAGCATGGCACGTCCCACGCACTCCGTGACACATACACAGGATGCGCACATGCTGTACATACACAAACATGCACAGCTAATCAAAAAGTAAAGGTCGTTGGCTGGTGAGCTGCTGTATTGCCTATTAACAGCAAGGTAAACCAGTCACTTAAAGCTGGTTGTGACATTTAGACTGAAACTGTTTATGGGCCTCCTCATTAATATTCTGCTGCCCTCTTAAAAATAGTGGTAGTGCATAAAAAACAGTTACAGCGAATCACAGAAAGCTGCTCTCTGATGTGTCTGTGGGTTTAAGCTCCCACGCACATCGCTGTTCAATCTGTGACATGATGTGTTTTGCCTTGAAAAGCAGATGGAAAAAAGCCTCCACTGAAATCTCTGTGTTGGTGCAACCTGCTTCAAATGTTCAGGTCATAAAGAGCTGTGCAGCAGCAGCAGCAGCTGTAACCCTTCAAAGTTTTTGAGCAGTGAGGAGCCAGACGGGAGGAGGAATGGGAGTTGTGCTCGCGTGCTGAGACAAGTCAGGAAGGAAGTCCACTCCTCAAATCCTGGCACTGACCAGTCACTCTCCAAACACACAAAAGCTCCAACCCATGATGAAAATCTCTGCATCCATACACAGTTGAATGTGTACTTCTCTTTCACTGCAGTCCACCCCCTCACATGCTTGTAGTTCACATGCACACATACTTACAAGCAGCCATTCCTGTCTTTGCAGCGCTAAGCAGTCATGGATGCAAAGCCACACACAGCAAGCTGTGACAAAGGATGGTAATGATCTATTTAAATAGAGAACGCCAGAGTAACAGTTGTTCTGTTGCTTTACACGCTGCCTATGTGGGAGTCATTCATTATGTGTGTTGCTGCTGCACTACAGCTGGGTAGTGTGGGTGCATCTGATAGATTATGTTGTGTATGTGTTATTTTTTTCTTGGTAAGGCTTAGATGAGGGCTTCAGGATGCTCAGCCTGAGGATATGTTTATTTTTTTACTGCAGTGAAATAATCATTCAGAGCACACATTAAAGAGTTTATCTTTGCATTCCACTGTTGCGCTAAAGTCAGAGCAGGAAGTGGTTTAGACTGAGAGCAGGAGAAGGGTTTATGCAACATGTAAAGAGAGACGTCTCACAGCTGTCTGTTTGGTTTCCACAATGCATAAGGTACGATCTTCTGAGAAAGAAATGGCTATTTCATCACAGCCAGTGGTGATGCAGACCATCAGTCAGATTTCCACACTACGTAATTTTATGGCAAATCAGATGTCGCATTAGATCCTGTATGTATTGGCTGGTGTCTCTCTCTAGCCCTCTGAGAGGACCAGGCAATTTAGCTCCCACAGGAGGTTGGTATATTTAATTACAAACCAATATACAGAACAGGAAAGAAACTATGTTGACCCAAAACCAGGAAGCTTGTATTGTGCAGAAATAGGGCATGGAAAATTGTTTGACTGCGGCTTTAAATTCATGTTTAGATTGGTACTTTCTATAATTACATTTTGCACTGTGGCTATTTGTGGTCTGACTGGTAGAACAAAGCAGGAACTGCGTCCCACTCAATTTCTACCAAATAATTTGAACTGTGGTTAACCAGGCAACTTCATGAGTGAATACATTACCCCATGATATGAGGGCTACACCCTCATGGATCTTTGATTTCCTGGACTCATGGAAACTGAGAGATGAAATTTTGCGATTATTATCATGGTGCACCTGCATTAGTATGGATTTTCCATATTATTAGCAAATTAGTAGAAATTAATTTAATTATATTACTAATAATATGTTAATGTTGGTTTTTATGTTTAAACTACTTTAACTCCTCCTGGATTTCGACCTGTGGAAAACCCGCTGCCAAACATGTGACTACAGTGTTTTTTTGGTTTACTAAATATACGCTTCATTCTTTCACTTGGTTTTTCTTTGTCATCTGCAATAGACTCTATAAAGGATTTGTGTTCCCGTAGGTTGAGCCTCTCAGGGGCTTCCCCTAATTTCCACTGCATATAAATCCCACCTACTTCCTAATGATTGTCAGACTTAGGTCCTAACTACAGTCATAAAACCAAATACCTAACCTTAATCCTTCAGGTTATAGATGGGTAGAGTTTGTGTGTTATGTTCTATAACTGGGAAGAATGGACTGTCCGAAAGTTGCAATAAAGTGTGCATGTGTTAATTTCATTCTTCCATATTTGTCTTCTCTCTCTAGGCAAAAGTGACATGTCCCATGTCCATGCCACAATAAGTGTGTCAGCCCCCCACATGTTCTACACCTGTCCTGAGGGTGCAACTGTCAAGCTGGTGTGTTCCCAGAGAGGTGCTGCCTTGCACACGGATGACGTCTTGAAGCGCAGCTGGCTTTTCACGCCCCACAGCGATCAGCACTGTTCAGCGAGGGAGGGCCCGCGCCATGCTACCATCGGCGGCCGTCCCCATAGCAACCACAGCTTGCCAGGGTTGCAGTTTGGACATACGGAGCAGAATTTCTGGGTGATTCTGCAGAACGTGACCCACGCTGACCAGGGTCGCTACTGCTGTATGGTCCTAGACTTCCAAGTGGTGAACAAGCATGCTTCACTGCTGCAGAAACCCCACAGTCACTTTGTCCTCCAAATTACACCACGTAAGCACACCTAATGTTTTATTATGAATTTATATGGTAGAGTAGCAGTAAGAAATGTTAGCCATAGACTAGGGATGGGCAACTCATTCTATAAATGGATTGATGTGGCTGCAGGTTTTTCTTACAACCTATCAAGAGCACACAGTTTGACCAATCAACTGCTGGATGTGAGAAACAATGTGTTTGTTCTCTCTTTCAAGGGAGAAATGGGTCTCAAGACTGCACCGTCTGGGATCCTTCACCATCTGAAGGTATGTTACATAATTCAAGGCTTCGTAGCCTGAGGATGACTGGCCAGTTATTCCATTTATTTAACTCTCAGTCTCTCTGTCCCTTCCCCAGGCACTGTGCCAGTGGCCTTGGCCATAACAGCCTGCATCGTGGCTCTGCTCGCTCTGCCTCTTATCCTGGTGCTTGTGTACAAACAGAGGGAGAGCACCCACTCACACAGACGTACGTAATGCTGATATCCAGACGAAAACGCACATGTTCACGCTAAGGTTCAGACGTGAATCTCTTACACTTGGTTCCCTGTAGTGTTTTTCCTGACTCGTGTTTCCTGTCAGTGAGGCGGATTAACTGCATTTCACACAGAAGGAAGCACATTCGCCCTGTATCTGTAGTGTTCCGCTCCGTTTTAATTCACTCACAATGGCCCATTTCCCGTTTCCTCTCTCCCAGGTGCACAAGAGCTGGTGAGGATGGACAGGTGAGTTTTCCCACAGTGTGTCACACAGCTGATCTCACAAGCCAGTCTCACAGCTGCTCCCCAGAATAATTCTCCTACATTATGTACAATGGGTAGATTCTTGTCTTGTTTGCAACAACTCAAGTTATTACCATATGTTGAGCTCTAACTTAAGTAACTGTCCAACAAAATGGTTCAGACTTTGTTATGTTATGAGTGTCCCTGTGGTGTATTTTGTGGGAAATCTATTATGGTTCACAGCAGGAAGACTGTACTGTCATTCATTTATGTGCATGTATACAAGCGACTAAAAACAACACACCCAGGGAATCTACGTGTTATAAGCCATTAAACACTCTCAGTCCATCTAGGTACAGTGTTAAAAGTTCATTACAGAGAAACAAGCATTGACCTTACTGCTAGACAAAGTGACACATGAAGCTAAATGTCTTGAGCAACAAATGAGTGTTGCAATCATTTATCTGTAATTACTTAGTCATTTGTGTGGTTCCCTTTCTTGTCTGTATGTGTCAATTTGTGCGTGTGAGTAGTGAGGCCCTTGGCCATGAGAACCCAGTCTTCCTCGGGGGTTCACCACAGATGAAGACCAGAACTGTTTCTCAGATCATGACCAGACAAGCCTCTGAGACAGGACGCCACCTGTTGTCTGAGCCGGGAACCCCTCTTTCTCCTCCTGGACAGGGGGATGTATTCTTCCCAACAGAGGGTAGGGCACACAAACACACACTACACATCATGACGAAACAACAGCAGCTGATACTACAGAGAGACAGGCCAAGATAGAGAAAGTGATACAAGGGACACACAGTAAGATAGAACATAGGCAAAATAAGCTCAGGCTTCTGCCTGCACCTTTCCAGTGCCATTTTGTGTTGTTTTAACTGTGTGTTTATTATGTTCATGTTCTATAAACTAGGACTGAAATAACACTAACCTAACTAAGTAATAGCCTTGTACTGATGAAAAATATTAAATCACTCAGCTCAGGCTGGGACATTTTCTCACCCACTCTCAGTTTTGTTCAGCTTTTTCCCATCAACTTTCCTCTGACCAGCACCACAACACAAAGAAAGCTAAGAATGACATACCTCACTCTCAGGGGAGTTCATGTCATCTGTGTGGGTGCCTTTCAGTTTACTATGATTGTGCTTCATATCCATTTGCAGGCCCTGCCTTCTGAACCACATTCTGAGTCCCTTCACATTAAAATTTGATCTTAACATGATGTAAATTAGCTCTTAGGTAGTGGTACATAACGATATTACACAAAGACCTAGTTCTTGAAATACCTATTTCAAAATGCACAGTTTGGTAAAAGACTGATGCAATCAGTAAGAGTGTGATGTGCTTCTGCCGAAACATCCTGCATCACGAGTGATGATGGTGGAAAGATGCTCACATTCTTGCACATACTCACGCACTCAAAACAGCTGGCCTGTTTTTGTGACTAAGAAAAAAAAGTTCTGTGTGGGGAGTTTAACTTGTCTCTCCCACACAACTGAAACCACCTCCTTCTGCTGTCATCTCCTGAATACTTGTCCTGCCCCCCTCGCAAGTCATTCTCCACCCATCAGTACTCTCATTTAACACTAATGGCCCCTTCAGCCGTTCTCTCAGACTCAACTTGAAATAATATTGAAACATTAGTTACGGTGAAGCGATTCAATCCTGAGTGTTTTTCTACCAATTCCCGGGGCACCTGTGCAGACATTCCAGGCATACTGAGGTGGATTGTCCCGATTTCTGGAAGCACACACTCAGAAAAGGACAGAGCCAGACTTACTGAAAATCCACCCTGAACCAGCACACATGTTATTTCTATAACCTTGAACAGTTTCTCAGAAACCTGTGAGAACTGAAAAACTGGACTGACTGAGCCCTAACTGAGATGCTGCAGTTTTGTTTGTACCCATATTGGATTTTGGTAGAGCTCTAAAAGCTCTAAAAACACCACATAACACACCACAACATCCAAAGTCAAAGTAAGACATATATCTAAAAAATAATATAGTGATGTCACTAGTGGGAAGACTACTGCTTACTGTAACTGACAGATGGAAACTTTACACAGTGCTGAGAACACTACTACAGATTATACATTACATACACATTACATTCATGAAGATGCATTATCCTCGCCAAAGCTCATTTTCTTCAGTATTCTACAGTGCAGAGTACACAGCCTGGTTTCTTTTTGGAGTTTCATTTTACGTTGCTAAAAGCCACACTTCAGCTTTTTCTTCATCTTTTTAGACCTACTGACCTTAAGCTGAGTGGAATTTAACTAGCAGCAGTTCCCTCTTATCTTAAACATGTTGCAACTGAGGCTTGCGACCTCTTGTTCTGCTTTTTATGGTTTTCTAGCTAGACGCATTTTATTCCCAGAAATCGGAAAGTTCCTGTACACTCCGACTGCTTTGAGGGGCAGGAGGATTGGAAATAGAACTATTTTCGTGTCTCTCTTTTACAACATCTGCCTGCTTTTTGGTACAGGAAGTGCAATTTTAAAAGTGCAAACCCCTACACATCTAAATTAGCACGTCAGCACAAGACATGCATTTGTGCAGACTGATACATGTGAATCACTTGTTATCATCTCTGTGATCTTGCTGACCCGCGCTTTCCTCTATTCCAGATACCATCCCTGAGTCTCCAGATTTCCTGCAGGTTTAAAGTGGGATGAAACCTCATCCGTTGCTCCAACTGCTGACCTGGAAACACTCCTGCATCTCTGTTCCTCTTCTCTCTGCCTTCAGAGCAATGTTTCTCTTATGAGCTATCTCACAATAACCTCTGCTGGGATTGTGTACATTGTCTGGACCGCAGGAGGGAATGGATTCTTTCCACCTGCAACAACAGCTGGAGGCCAAAAGTGAACTTTTGCTTGTGAGCAGTTGTGTTGTGGTAGGGGGCTGGGATTATGTGTGATGCTCTAGACGCTTTAAACTTGTTAACCAACAGACCCATCAGTCTGGTGGGATTCTCTGCTTGAGGCAAACCCAGAGTGCTGAGGGTGGGGTTGTTCTATTGTGCAGGGGCAGCAAGTGAGTGGCTGTGGACTCTGAAGCACCTTCCATTTCTAAGTTGTCTGGACCAGTTCAAACATTGTCCTCTTTCTTATTTAGCAGAAAAGCATTCTGGTAATGTTACTTTTGTTTACATGTTTCACTTCAACTGTAATTTGGTAAGTCAGTGGGAGCACAAACTTTACTTCAGCTCTAAGACAACCATGTCTCATTGGTTTGAACTTAACCAAAGTCTGAAGGTGACCTCAGTCTCATCCCTGTCCCTGTAATAAAGTGTTCTGATGGCACCACACCAAAGGCCGTCTCGTAAGAATAGGCCCTGTGTTCTTGTGCAAGTTGACAGTAATTTGTTATTTTATGGCATTACACAGTTGCTCTGCATCATCTCCCCTTGGCCTTGGCTTCTTTATTCTTCCCTCTTTGCTACCTCAGTTACTGTCAGCTCTGTCGCTCTAAATACTCTCCTTCCTTCCTGTGCTCAGAAACACAGCACTTCACAGTGGCCTTAAGTAAATTCATTAAGTGCTGAAAATGTCAGTACAAGTACAGAATTTAGGGGAAAAATGGTTGATTCCTTTTTTATAATGCTTGTCATTAATGCTTGTGTACCCTGTCATTAATGCTTGTGTTCTGTGTGATAAAAAAAAAAAAAAGTTTATTGATTTTCTGTTGAATGTAGCCTTATGGAGTTTTAATAAAAACAACAACAAAACAAGACATACACATTGCAAAGCTGTTTTGTAATTTTTTTTGTTGGGATGTGTAGATTTGTCTATAATTGCGTGCAATGGGACTGTAAAAAACAAAATACTATGTAGCACATGTAAGAAAGACTAGCTTTGAAATGATAACCAAAGAATCATGATATGATGATAGATTAAAGTAAGGTGAGAAGTTGTTGCTATGACTAAAATGCTGAGTGTGATCACTGAATGTGAGTGATGAGGTGTGAAACCACTGGTGGTTCTTTAACGTTGAGGTATAATGTGTACAGCAAGTGCTGAAAAGGAAATGATCTCCTATTGATGTGTAACAGGTGTACAGGTCAGGGTATTATATATGCATCTCATTTTTTACTCTTGTGTTGAAGATTTTAAATACTTTGATGAGATCTTAGTGTGTGTGCATTATTGTTTTCAAATGTGCCGATGTTCCTGTAAATGTGTGTGTCTCTGTGAGTGTGGTTGTCTGTTTGTGCTTTCAAATCTGGGTTGATAGTTTAAAAAAATAACTCTGTGGTCTGGGTTAAATGTATATGCATGTGTGTGTGTGTATGCACACTTGCATGTAAGTGAGCAATTTCTGTTTGTGTGTTGCACAGTGTAAAAACTTGTATTAGACATAAACACAGAGTGATGCTGTGGAAGCATATTCTGTTGGTATATTGAATTCAAATTGTCCTGGTTGTAGCTTGTATAATAAAGTGAAGCTCTTAAACATTAAAACCTTGTGTCTAGTCTTTGAGATCATTGTTCCTTTTAACTGGCAGGTCTCCAAAACTATCACCATACAAGGACGTGCTGCACTTGCTGCCTAGGGAGCCATTACAGATGGAACAAGGTTGTTCCACTTGCGTGGCTCTAAGATGGTGCACACCAGAGGGAGACTGGCATTGAGGAGAGAAAATGATAAACCAATCTTAGTATCTTGTTTTATGAGAAGAGACAGAGGGCTGGGTGGGAGGAGGTGATGCCTGGTGCTGCCCATGTCCTCTCTGCAGTCTTACATTAACTATTTAAATCCCCTGTCAGCAAGAGGTATATTATTGTGAGACACATCCAAGTCAAAAAAAAAAAAAAAAAAAAAACCAACCAAT
>OMNW01034783.1:68827-101072 GCA_900303245.1 Selene dorsalis | reverse complement strand
AGAAACACCCAAAAAAAAAAAAAAAAAAAAAAAAAAATACAGACCATATTAAGTACAGAACCTGACTGTCACGTGACAATGCATGCATGCAAGTACATGAGCTCTTCTGTTTGGTGCATAAACTTAAAAGAGTGAATGTTGCAGGCATTTCTAAACAGGAAAAGCAACACCTAACATCTTCCTCTCTTTGGAAATGTGATTTGTGGATTTCCTGTTTACAAATGAAGGTGTTTCCTGTGCCTTCACAGCTGATCAGCTTATACGGAAGATCAACCAAGCAACCTATTTGAAGCATGTCAACTGTGCTATGTCTCACAATTGATTTGTGCTGTGTATTGGCATAAGGCTGGCACATAATGAGGCAGTCAAGAGAAGACCAGAATCCTTAGAGGGAGAACCTTTTTGAGAAGAAACAGTACAAGAATGAGGCTCAGTGTTGGTTCCTACAAATGACCCCTTTGCCAAAGTCAAGTCACCATGGCCAGATCTGATAAAATTTGATTTTGCAATGTAGTGCTTATTGTCATTGCAGTTGCTTGCGTCTTACCGACAGAGGCGGCGTCCCATCATCTTCCACTGTGACAGTGAGTCGATACTCTTGCTGGCGCTCTCGGTCAGGAGGGGCCGGCCGTGTCACCATCTCTCCTGTCACACGGTCCATTCGGAAGGTCAGATCCTGGTTTCCAGCAGTTATGTAGTAAAACAGCATGGCATTGGGGCCGATGTCACGGTCAGTAGCCATCACTCGGAGGACTGACGTACCTCCTCCAACATTCTGCAATTCACATGATAAAAGAACCCTTTTAATGAATGGAAATTAGCACTTCTGACACTGTTCAACTTCAGCAGATCACGAAATTACACAACACTACAGGAACACTTAAAGGCAATGTGGAATCACACCTGGATACAATTCTCTATGTGCTATGCAGGCACTTCCCTACCTCGCTTATGCTGACATTGTAGCCCCTCTGGCTTTCAATAACAGGTGCATTATCATTGACGTCCAGGATGTTGATGGTGAGGGAGTGGTCTGTGTGTCTGGGAGGTGAGCCATTGTCGCTTGCACGCACCTGTTACAACATACACATATACTGGTGCATACTTCTGTGTAGGTATGACCACATAACACATAGAGTACAATTACAATGGTGATAAAATGTGGTTAGTTAAGAGGAGATCCAACATTCAGTCCAGTACTGCTGTGCTAAATTTTGTGGGTAGGGTAGTTGCAGTGTGTAAATAATGCAGTATTTCCATTCGATGCTATAAGTTCAAAACCTAAAAAATGGTCACAGATTATTTGATATCCATATGGCTATGGTGTCAAAAAAGTGTTAGAAATGAATCAAGTCTGATATGGAATCAGTTAATCTTTCTTCTGAGGTTAAAGAGGGTTGATGTGTGGGTTTTAGTGTGAGAACTGTAATGTGAGAACTATCTTGCCATATAGATATGTTGTGAAAGATACATGCGAATTGCAGCCTGACCTTCAGCAGGTAGCGGTCTACTGACTCTCTGTCCAGAGGAGCATTGACGTAAACCTCCCCATAGGTGTGGTTCACTGTCTTGATCTTGAACACATCCTCCATGTTGCCTGCCACCAAAGTGAAATTGACCTGAGAGAGAGTAATGACAAAGAGAAAGGGAGAGAGAGACTGAAAGAATGAAACGTTACATCACATTACATTACAAGCTTAGTTTCAGTCAGTTTCAGTAGTGTAAGAATAGTTTAAAAGTAGGATTTGGCTATACAGATTCTTTTAAGATTAGATTGACAGCACAGGCACAACCGAAACCCCCGCAGAGCATCAAAGCCAAGAGCAAATTAATTTATGATTAAGGTAGAAAATTAGGAAAAGGAGATGGATGGATTAGTGATGGGAAAAAAAATAGCACAAGCAAGGTGTAAGAACTTGTGTCAAAAGTCAAAAACAGCGGAGAGAAAAATGTGATGCTTAACTGAACCACTTTCTTGTGATTTCAAAATAAGAGGCAACAGTTGTGAAACTGAGGCAAGCTTTGTTTAAGTTATTGTGCTGTTGTGAACATTTGTAATACTCATATCATATGGAAAGGTATGCAGACCAAAAGGTGAAAGTATGCTTCTAAAATCAGTCACATGCACAGCTGAGATTACTTGCTTCAACTTACCAATTGGACAAAAACTGAACTTGTTTCACATTTTCTGAAGGAACATTTTCTGTTTTGTGTCAAAAAGTGATCTGCTTACGTGCAGTGCAGAAGACTTCATGTGAAATAAACATAGGGTGCAATGTGTGATAATCTTATGTAACTGCAGCAGAAAGTTTGTGACATTTAAGTGGCACACATGATGTAAAACCACAAAACATTATGTAGAGAGAAATTTCATCATCTGTGTGAGTCCACTTTTTTATTCTTTGTTCTCACCAGTCCATTGAGTCCAGCATCTTTGTCCCTTCCAAGCACTACGGCAACTTTTTTTCCCATGGGTGTGTTTTCTGGGATGTCCACTGAAGTATCAGATGTGATGTCAAACTCTGGACTGTTGTCATTCTCATCCAGAATAGTGATTGAAACCTGATGAGAGAGCAGACTGTAGGCTCTATCACAAAACACTGAACTGATACTTACCTTTGATATTATTCAAACCAAACTAACCAAAAAGGAAATGATAAGCACTTCACACACAGCAAATTTTATGTTGTACTTTTATTTGAGCCCTATAAAAAGAACATAAAATCTTACCTTCTGCAGTCCCAATGAAGCAATGAATGAAAGAGGATTGCCATTAAGTTTTCTACAACAAAATAGATACAGCATATACTGTGCTGTAATACATTAAAATTGCACATGAAAAGAGAGAAAATGGTTTAAATGAAATTAACAGAGAGGCAACATACCACAGTGGAGTCCTTTTTAGGTCCTCCATCATCAGCTACGACAGTCAAGGTGTACATATCCCCCTTCTCTCTGTCCAGCAAGCCAGTCACCGTGATACGACCCTGAAACATCAAACACATCAGTGTGCATCCTGCCTCCATAACAATTCAATACCTGACAGGAATTTTACCAATGTGACTGAAAGGGAGCAAGGACGAGGAAGATGAACCAGTGACATAGAAATCAACAAAAAAAATCCCATTTCTCATATATCAAAGGAATCAAATGACTTCAAAGCAAACAAGCTCTTTGATCATTGTACAGTTATGCAGTGACAAAAGCACTAGCTTAAATCAGAGAAAAAGGCATTATTGAATCCCACAGCACTTACTGGATGAAACATATCTGACAGGAGGTGGGTGTTGTCTTTGGGGTGTACTCACCGTGACGCTGTCTATCTTGAAGAGGGCCAGAGCTGCAGGTGATGTGTCAGGGTCGAAGCGGTAAGTCAGCTGGTTTAAGTTGTCGGCCGACTGGGCCTGCACTTGGACCACCTCTGTCCCTGTGGCGATGTTCTCCCGGAGTGAAGCCGTGTAACCTGCAGAGAAGAAGGCCACGGCCTCATCCAGCTCATTAAGTAACGTGACATAGACGGTGCAGAAACCTTGGTGGAAAGGTGGAGCCTGGTCAGTGGCTGAAACGTTCATTAGATATGTAGTCTTGGTCTCATAGTCCAGGTAGTCCACAGTGGTTACCAGGCCAGTGCTTACATCCACCTCAAACTTGCGATCTGAGCCGGACACAAGGGCGTAAGCGACCGCTCCGCCATCACCTGAGCAGGAAGAAGGGACTGGTCAACACAGGCTTAGGGACTTGTGTGCAAATGCATGTTTTCAAGTTCACAAGTTAGTTAAAAAAAACATGTTTGAAAACCTTGTAACACTGTTTCATCGAAGCTGTAGTTACAATATACAAACAGCGTCCTCCACTTTGTGTTTTATTTACACTGTTGTCAACCCTGCCTTTTGTTTATATCAGTTTTTGGCTGACGGTAATGTTTTGGAAAATGTATGTCATAGTAGCACATGCATCATACGGTGTCTAAGAAATATTTACACCACAGGAAGTAAATAGAGGAAGTTTGAACCAACAAGCAGAAGTAGAGATTTAAATGTGCGTTACTATGACTATGACTGCTATGGTTAAAAGATGTAATATGCCCCCCTGCAGTAGCACCCACTAGTGTTAAGGCTGGTGATCTGCAAACAACTGACTCATGCCTGCAGACAAAAGTGAGATGTTAAAAATATCACTTTCTGATTATGCTGTAAAGATAAAACTAGAGGGCAACAGAAGAGTTAAGAACAGGATCTAACATCAAACCTTGTTTCCCCTGCCCTCATCGTGTGATGCATCTGGGAGGGGACTTACCCGTGTCAGGGTCTGTGGCTCGCACCACAATCACAGAGGTGCCGATGCCAGCTGTCTCCCTAAGGCCCAGGCGGTTGTACTGTTGCTGGGTAAACACAGGCACCTCATCGTTGGCATCATCCACATATATGATAACCTGCAGGGAGTGATATTTGCAGCTGTACATCAACTATACACATTAACTTAGGGGAATACAGTCTTTGGGAAGAGGCTTGGCAATTTTTATCAAGTCATCAAAAAATCTGACCACAGACCTAAATATCATCATAATCTGATTCCCTCTTACTTCCATATTTTTAGACTGAATATGTCATAAAACATTGTTATTTAGCTGTTAAATATAAATATTTTATCTTTTGGTCTATAATGCAAGAAGATAAACTACTTTAGGTAACACATAAGGTGTAAAAACATGAAGTTAAAATCTTGCAAAATGAAGCATCTCCACTTGTTGAATTTATCCTGTCCAGCTGCCCTGGTCTTCCTCACCCTCACAGAGTTCCTCATGCTGCCCTCATCACTGTTGTAGGCCTCCACTTCCAGCACATGGGAGCTGCTGGTCTCTCTGTCCAGAGCCCTGAGGCCTCTGGTCACCAGCCCGGTCTGTCTGTCTATGCTGAACAGATTGTTGCTGTTCCCTGCATGCAGCCAGTTACAAACAAGAGTAGACACACATACACACACATGCAAGCACACACACATAAAGAGTGAGAGAAAAAGAGGGAAAGTGAGACAATTTAAGAGACTTCTAAAAAAAAATGCACATTCTAGCATTTAATCTAGTCTCTTGGTTTAGATAATTTAGCTGGAGGCATCTGCCAGTTGGTTGAGATAATTGCAGTCCCTTTGAATGCAAATTAACTTGTTTAAAGAAGCTGCCATTATGGGTACTTTTCACTGTGGCAGGATCTGACTCATACACACCAACTGTTTCTTCACAAAAGAAATTACGTTGGATACAAGAGGAATTTCCATACCTGTGCATTGCCATTATTTTGCTATAAAAGCTCATATAACTAAAATGATGGAAGCTTGTTTGTAGTTTTAAATTTTAAATAAATGGACTAACAGTGTTACTACAGTAGATTTAATAAGTCAGTATGGTACATCTGTACAGAGTCTGTTCTTGCAGTGCAGTGTTTGTGAGCCACGAGACCACATGCAGAGGTCAAAATCAAAGGACAGTAGCTCTTACCAGTGAGGATCCTGTACAGAACTCGACCATTCTCCCCCTGGTCTGCATCTGTTGCCTGAACCTGTATAAACACACAAAGAAGAAACTCTGAACTTAGATAAAATAATGCCACAGGGACACAAATCACAAACAAATCTTCAGAGATATGTATGCACAAACTATCTTGCTATGTACAAGGGAAAAGCGATGGCATTAACCTCTCTTTACAAATAGCAGCATAACTTATGCCTTTTTTTGACAGCCTGACAATGATGATGGTAAATTATGCGAGAGTCATTACAGCTATCTGTGAGATTTGGTTACTAGAGAGTCTGTTGCTCAGCTGGATGTTCTGTGTTTAACCTTTACTGTTACACTATAGTGTATTTCTTACGCATTTGTATTCATTTGGTGGTTACTAAAAACAGACGGACAAATCTCTATACTTCCTCATTCCCCACACATCCACTGGTGCCCAGTGTCTTGTTGCCACAACAACCCCATCTTGGCTTGGCAGTGAGAAACTCTCTAGCTCTGTCACAGGGAAATAGCCAGAAGTGGCCAAAAACCCAAACCCAGTGCAGACAGCATGGCTCCACATCGTACACAGATAAATAGTGGAGCATGCTGGGCTGCTGGTGAATGGGCCATGTCATAAGACTGACTTCTGAATCCAGAGAGGCACAGAGCCGCTGGCACTGGATGAGGCAGACTTCATGTCAAATTCTGTGGATGTGTCAAAACCTGTGGAGGTGCCTACAAAGTGCATATTCAACTATATACAGAGACAGACACAAAAAAAAACTTAAGACCATGTACGTGAACTCAGGTACACACAAACATGAATGCACACACACACTCTCCCTCTCTCGCCCTGTGTGTCCTCCTTTGCTCTCTCTCTCTCTCTCTCTCCGTCTGTGAAGAGGGGCCCAACTTCAGTCTCATTAGCTTTATAAAGAGATGTGGAGAGGAGAGGAGAAAGAGGAGGAGAGGGGAGGGGGAGACAGGAGAAAAAAGAGGCTAGGGGTTCAGATTGGTGAGTGGTGAATAGGGTATTACACAGTGGACTGCACCACTTAAGCCATAAAAGGGGGTGTATAAAGTGTAAGACTACATCGCAGAGCCAGATGTTGTAAGTGTAAGGATGTAGAGTGTAAGCACTGAGAGATTATTCACTAAGCCTCTGCATGGCTCAGAAAACACAGTATTGTCTTCAGTTCCCTGGGATTAAAACAATACAGAGGTATTTCAACTATCATGCTGTTACCCACATCTTACCCCCTTTTCCTCCTTGTTCCCCTCTTCCTTCCCAGCATTTCCCCCTCTGTCTCTGGGAAAGTAGCAGTTTAAGGGGGGAAAAACAAGTGCGTGGAGCCAAGAAACAGGTTTGACCTCAGTTACTGGGACTAAACAAGGTGCTGTGTTAAAGAGTCTCTAAAATATGGGAGTGAGTATCTATTTTTGAAGGGTTTTACCTTGAATTATAGAAAGTGAATGTGAAAAAAGTATGTTAACTGTTTAGCATCTAACTAGTAAATATGATTCGGTTCTTTCAAATCTTAAGGTTGTAGATCACTACCATCTCATGACTGTATGTTAAATACATGTTTTACATCTGCTGTTAAGTTTCACTTTTATAATGAACCTCCTTCAACTCAGATCTGGACATGTGAGCTGCTTGACATGTGCTTGAGTAGTTGCACATTGTCTAATGGGGAATGTTGAGGCTTTCATATGCATTTGCTTTAGAATGAGAGGGAAAGAGGCTGCACATCTGATATCTATGAACTGTTTGTTAATTCCAAATTCTTCAGTGTTTCTTGTGATAGAAAAATACCAACAAACAGTAAAGCGATAAAACGAAAAGAAGAAGAAAAAAAAAATCTAATAAGCATTCGCTAATGTGCTACAAGAAATTACAGGAGAAGTTGCAAGTGGTCAAACTTGTGAAAATGTGAATAGGTTAGACAAAGTGTACTTGTGAAGTTACGAAATTAGTTCATTGTTTAAAAACTCGCTGAGCAGTCAGATCTGGCGGAGCAACAATGTGGGGTGATGGAAAGGGAGAGTACCTTACAGCTAAGCTGCCAAGCTTAAGAGCAGCGTGCCTAATCACCAATATGTGCAGTATAGCCTACAGTATGTGTGGGTGAGAAAAAAAAAAGTTTTTGTTTGAATAGCGGTGTGGGTGTGTGCGTGTGTGTGTGTGCTAGCAGTGTATGTGCTTGGAGGCGCTGACTAATGAACTGACTCTCTAACGAGCCATCCTGCTCCACTGGCCTTTTCACAGCTTTGCTGGCATTTGGTCTTAAAAATAATTTCACGTCCCACTGTGTTTCCCTTAAACCGATAAGCCACGCTTTGTCTCTGCTGAATTAGGGACAATGACATTTACAAATGTTACTATGCTGAAGATGGGGGCACACAGAATGAGGGGGGATAATTGGAGACTGGGGTAGAAGAGGTGGGTGCCTTGCATTTTACAAGGGGCATTTTAATAAACCCAATTTGTTTTACATTGAAGAAAGCCTGTCAAGCATTGACTGTTTTGTACTCCTTGATGTAATTGCTACATAATTGCCGAAAATGCCAAACACTCACCACATCTGCATGTGCATGCAAGTATGTCTGTGCACATTTGTGTGTGCGTGAGCCCTTGAGTGTATGATCCTAATAAAGTGAAAATAAGCAACCAAATAAACCTACTCAGCTTGGTTAGGCTTGGCTAGTGAGGCAAAACAAGGCATATCAAGAGAGCTGCTCAGGCACTTTCATAGCCGATGACCACACACACACACACACACACCACAAACCTAGCCATATACATTTACACACATCTGTAGCATCCTGACATTCGTCCATTATAATGTTATTTTCTCCATCCAGGGCCAAGACATCATGAACACCACCGAGCTGGGCTCCAACTTCACCCTCTCCTCCAGCATAGAAAACATCACTCTTTCCAGCCTGACAACCACCACCATCTCTCCTACCATCCCACAGCCTCCGTCCTATTTCTCAGACATCCACGACCCAGAATTCACCATCATGGTGGTGCTGGGCTTATCGCTGCTGCTCGCAGGATTCGCAGCGTTCCTGGCAGTGTGCCGGCGCTCTGAACAGGACGGGGACTCTGACACCAGCTGCAGCCCAGGGGAGAGTTTGACCCATGGACGAAGCCAGTCGAGTGAACCCCAGCTTAAGGTGTGGAAGAGGCTGGGCTCATATCGGCGTTCATACAACCTGTCCTTTAGACGACCGCCGCAACGCAGGCCGCAGGAGCGTGAGAGCACACATGCATCGCAGTCTCCGGTGGGACAGACACCACAGGCAGAAGCCAGTGTGGAGCCCCACCTCACGATGCCATGTCTATTTGACTATGTCACTGAAATCTGACTTGAAGACAAGCTGAGGGTTGACTCAGTGCTCCCAAAAATGTGATACACTGTATATTTCATGGTTGGTGCTGCAAACATCACTAATATCACGTGTGAGTGGAGAGAGTACAAGACAAGAGGTCTGTGCATTTGTTTTAAAGGAGAAGTTCCGTTTTTTGCAACCTGGACCTTATTTCTAAAATACCAGTACAACTTTGGGTAACTTGGAGTCGTTCGGAAGATATTTAGATCCATTCGCGATCCACATATATCCATATAACGGGAGTTGTTGGGGCAAAGATGCAGCCACTAAATAAGACATTATCTGCCCCAAAACTCATTCATTTCACCAAAATTTTGTTATGACTCACCAGTACTATTCCCCTGTGAGTTCGAAGCGGCTCAGAGTTGTTTTGTTATTGTCATCTGGGGTTTTTTACAGGGCTTTTCACTAACCTACGACTTCGGCAGTGGCACGGCAGTGACGTCATCGAAGTCGTAGGTTATGGTAGAAATAAGGTCCATGTTGTAAAAAACGGAACTTCTCCTTTAAGATACTTAGGTTGCTAGGTGGATGAGGTCTGCGTTAAAATAAAATCTTGTCAATACAGTTGTACACTATAGTCGCTGGAGGTGAATATGATTTCATACAACAACTCCATTTAATGAAGCCTCTCTTACTGCCCTGGATTACATTTGGTCTGATTTGATTACATCCAGATAGTAACAGCAAAGTGGGGCATACAAGTCTCAAATGACAGCAGTTCAATTAAAGTGACATATTTTCAATGAATAGCTTTTAATTTTCATGAATCATCATTCAAGCAGGCTAGTTGTTGTTCCTTTAAATCAAACTAATAATTATTTTGATATTATAAAGTCCATCATCAGGTAATTCAAGTGAATTAAGTTATGGATTTATTTTTCACTGGGATTTCATGCAAGTCTCAAAACATGATGTGCCATCAACACTGATAAGATAAATGCAACCTGAGCCAAAAACAAGATCACTCTGTCACTGATGTTATGTTTTGTAATTGTTACTTTAAGAATTAAATTTACATTTAAGTTCAGTTGTTGGAAGAATAGTATGTTTCCAGATGCCTCTTGGATTGTGGGTGTGTTTTCTACCTGGAGGATGCTGGTTCCTCGAGGCACGCTCTCCAGGACGCTGGTCTCATAGCTGTTCTGGAGGAAGATGGGTCGGTTGTCGTTGACATCCTGCACCTCGACAAACACAGTGGCTGTTCCTGTTCTCCTGCTGCCTGCTGGACCGTTGTCTATGTGCAGAAATAGACACAGTCACAAACACATCAACTGCAATTCAGGTTAATGTCAATGCAAGAATCGATGCCAAGAAGCTGAAATATTCATGGTTTGTATTGCAGGCTAAAGCCAAAGAATAAAAAAAAGGTTCAAAATGCGAAGCATATCATCACAACAAATATAAAAATGAAACTGGTTCCGTATTAATATGCAACATTAAACGATCCATTAATCTTCTGAGAACAGAGAAGAAACCAAAAATAGCTTGCTGTAAGAGAGAAAGACTGGGACATTGTTGGCTCATCAAAACTTCATTTTCTGCTGCTTGTGAATTAGGACAATATGTGGAATTCTGCTCTTGTACAGTTACATTATCTCTACCTCTTCTCCTTTCTCTTGTTTCTGTGCACCCCATAGCAGATAAGCCACCCTGACTCACTGGTCTCCAAAACAGGAAAACCTCAGAGTTTTTGTTCTTTTTTTTCAAACAGGAACAAAGGCAGTTGAGCAATAGTCTGAAATCACTGCAGATGTGCAGGCACAGCTTTTTTCATCATTGTCACACACAAGTGGAAAGGAGCAGCTTTGAAGATGACAAACAAAACAAGTGAGAAAACAAGCTCTATTATAACAAATACAAACAACGGCTATGTAAAAATGAGGATGATAAAAGATGATAAAGGTTTTCTCTCATTTTCAAAAGTCATGAATTCATCACACACCGATAGCTTCTACGACCAGAGAATATGCAGCCTGGGTCTCTCTGTCCAGGCCAACCACCGTCCGAACAACTCCGTCTCTGAAGCCCACGCTGAATTTACCATCCTGATTACCACCTGAAATTACAGAACACAAACACACTTCCAAATGAATTCATGTATTAGCACCTGTACGTCTATTTACATACATTCAGTACAGCGACAACACTAAGACAAATGAGCATGCAAGAGGAACTCACCTGACATACAAATTCACACAGAGATGGATTGACGGACAAAAGTACTGAATGTGCACATAGTCCCCATAACTGTACAACACGGTTGACCACAACACACAAAACAGCTCCCACTGTGACCTCTGACCTGTGATGAAGTAGCTAAGCTCAGCGTTGAGGCCAGCGTCGTTGTCAGAGCAGCTGAGGCGCGTTACAATGTGGTCTCTAGGGACACTCTCCTTCAGGGAAACATTGTACACGCGAGGGTTGAAGGTGGGCGTCTCATCATTTACATCCAGAACTGACGCACGCACACAAACACACAGACAGAGAGACGTGAGGACACACAAATAGATGTTCATGAGGACAAATAAGGCAGCAGGGTGGTACAGTGAGTAGAAAGACTGATATCAAAAGGATTCACGGTCTAGAAAAACGTCTGCTGTTCTGATGTTTGTGCTGAACCTCCTCTGACTCTCCGTGAGATTAAGACACGTAAAACTGAGTCTATGAAACAATTCAAAATATTTTGATGCTTCTGACTCATATGATTCATTTGGGAAATGCCCAAAAACCTGATTCAAGTTTTCCATTCCTTTCTTTTATGTTAACACAAGTCAAACCAACTGTCTCTATTTTCTTCTTTCCCAAGAGCCACCAGCAGGTGGCAGCATCCTTCTAAGCAGCTCCCTGAGAAGTCAGTGGTAAACTATCTGTCATATTGAAGTAACCCCTCACGTCACCCAGAATCTAGTCATACCGTGGCTTGGCAGTTTCATATGTACGGTAATTTAAGAGAGAGCAAAAGGGAAATCAAATCCAGTTTGTCATCATCAGCCACAGACGTTCACCTGTGACAGTGAGGGTTGAGGTGGACGTGCGAGGGAACCTTCCAGCATCATAAGCAATAATCCTCAGATGGTACTGTCCAATCTGCTCACGGTCCAGGACTGCAGTGGAGGTGAGAATGCCATTGGTGGTGTTGAGGTAGAAGTCGAGGCGAGGCATACCCATCTGCAACGCCATCGTGATCAAACCGTTCTTATCTTCATCTGGATCCTCCACCTGGACCTAGAGGGGAAACACCACATCAGAAAATTATTCATCTCCAGTGTTCCCCTGACACTGCAACTATTAGAGCTTAGAGCAAAATAGATAAGCTATATTAATTCATGCTGACTAAATAATCACATTAAATATTGTTCAATTTGATCTCAAAATATTCAGTCAATATAAGTTTCTCTAGAGCATTTGGTAATGAATAATAATAAATGTAGACTCTGTACTAAATTGTAGTTATGCAAATTTTCACCTCTAAAACCTAAAAAAATAAAATTATGATTTTTTGTCCTCTTAAATGCCATCATATATTCTTATTTTACCTTAAAAACTGAGGATCCAATGGGAAGTCCCTCTGGCACTTCAGCCACAAATGGCAGGTTGAGAAAGGTTGGGTCATTGTCATTGAGGTCCAGCAGGTTAACAAATACCGTAGTGCTTGCTGATGCACGTAGTGGAGGTGTTCCACCTAAGGGGGGCATCAGAGGGACACATTAAGACAAACACACACGAACACCCCACATCTCACGGTCAAAGGAGTTTATTAGCCATAGTAAAAAGTTTCATGGTCAATATAAAACTTGAGGAATGATGCTTGGAGAAAGAGGGTAACTGCTCAGAATTGAAAGCTCTCACTGAAAATGATATAATGCAATTTGTTCTTGCTTACAGATGTTCTGGTGTTTCATGACTGAGGAAAAAAAAAGACAGTCACAGACACACACACTACTCACGGTCGACAGCTGAGATGATAATGGTTCTCATGAGCACTGCATCCTTGGGGTTGGAGCTTTCCCTGTCCAGGGTTACCCCACTGGTGCGGATCTTCCCTGTGCTGCTGTTGATGGTGTAGAAAGGGTTTTCTGGACTGATGCTGTAAACCACTGTCCCATTTTCCCCATTGTCAGGGTCCACTGCCAACACCTGGAGAGGGGAATCACAGAGAAAAGTTTCTAAATAGTTTCTCTGGCACAAGCTCCTTCTACAACCCTCGTTCAACTAAAGGTAAAATTCCCATTGCTTGCCTGACCACATAAGAATCCTCATGTTACAACATACAGCTTAATAAAAGTGTATTAACAAGGAGAACTGAGGCAGAAAGGACTGAAGACATAATTAGAGGATGGAGAAAAAGAATGAGGAAATATAAGAGACAAACATAATTTTAATAATAATGGTAATAGTAATGAGAACACCTCGTCCCCAGAGCATCTTCACACATGCAACGCTTTCTGACTGCTCTAACACATCAGGCAGCTAAAAGAAAAATGGTAACGTCTCTTTTCTGACACAAAGTGGCAACGGGTGATGAATGTGTGAAGCCGGGAGCCCGACTAAAACACTGGCTGATTTTTAAAGAGCTGATCAATTATTCAAAGCGCTGACTAAAAACGCTGGAAACTGGTTAATTGGTCATTAGAGGAACAAAGGTCTTCCAGGTATTTAATTATTAAGTGGACATAGTAGGTAGGCATCTCAGAGGCCCATTGTTTGGAAACTGCACAAAAGTAGGTGATATAGGATGTGGGGAAGTGCCAGTTGAACTAATCAATTATGGCCTGAGAGGGGCACATTAAAGAGGAGTGGGAAAATATATTAGCCGACTCTATAGAACTGTATCTGTGGACTGACTGCAGATTGGCAGAAAAGCAAATATCATTTTGAAACAAGATATCAGATGAGGCTCACCGTGTGTGTGTGTGTATATATATGTGTGTATCTGTGTATATAGGTGCTGAATGTAAAAGGCTGCAGTGGTGATGGTGGGGCGCTCTGATATTTGAGTGGGCTGATCCTTGCACTGGGCACAGCTACCAAATTCATCGGCTCGCTGGACACCTCCAGGAGGACTCAGCATGTGGCCCCTTGTCACCATGGAAACACTGGCTGGGCCAGGGCTACACTGGGGCCAATTACAGGACTGTAAGCCTGGGTGGTCCATTTTATTGAAAAATGGTCATAGGGGCAACAGTGTCTGTCCACTGAGCGCAGAGAGTCACATACAGTATGCATCGCATCACTGGATGCACCATGAATGAACTCAACTGAGGAATGGCTACAAGAGAACAGGAATAAGTGGAAAATGGAGCAACATTTTAGCAGCCCAACACTCGTATCTTTCATTTCTCTTTCCTCACCCCTTCTCCATTCCTCTTTCTTGCTCCGTGAGACGGGTTCTCACTTCCTTCAATGCCTCACAGCTGAATAATTTCCTATGCTTATGACCGCAGGCAACATTTTAATTAGCAATCGGACTCCCTTAATTACACTCACTGACTCTTTAATTAATGGACAATCAGGACTTAATTAACAACAACACATTGCCAAAGACACCAGCAAGACAATGAGAGAGTTTGGGGTAGTATTAGAATGTTTACTTTGCTATTATCAGCCCGGTAATGACTATTTGTCAGTCAATAGTGCAGGTGTACACACCCCTCAATGTGCCGTTTGTGTATGTACAGTATGCCTTTAATGATCATCCAGAAAAAATGATTGTGACTCTTTGATCACTCAGGTATGTTTTTTATTAAAAACCACACCTTTTGGCTGATCCAAGTTTGCAGTGCCAGAGTAGTCAAATTAAACCTCAACCTACAATCAATAGATTAAAACTGGAAAACCACTCCAGGAAATCTTGGTCCTCTAAACATTTGAAAAAAAAAGAAAAAAGATACCAATATTTGAGTTAAGTTGATTCCTAATGTGTTAAACATCCTCGGAACAATTAACAAGTGCAAGACTGAGTGTGTTCATTCGTGTTGTTTATTGCATGCTAATTAACTATCTAAGCTAATCAACCAGGTTAAGTTCTCCAAGTTGAGCTACGTGCACTCACAGAGATAACATCCGTGTTTATTGGGCTCATCTCCACTACATTTGCATGGTATGGCTCATCCCTCCACACAGGTGCATTGTCATTAATGTCCAGGATGGTAATGTTCACCTAATCAAAGCAGGAGAGAGAAAGTGGGGAATAAAGCCAATGACAAACAACTTGTTTATGATCTCACTTATATAAAAGGCCATTATGATTTTGCCTTGAACCAAAAAGTCATAGTACGTGATATACAGTGGATACAACAGATTATTATTAGAGGATTAGGAGTTGCAAATTTGTTTTTTCTGACAGCTACAGGTAGGGTCAGATGAATGATGGCTACAAAATTGTTACCGTAGCGATGCCAGTCTTTTGCTGAGGGCCCACGCCTCCATCCACGGCTCTGACTATCAGGATGTACTCTGATTTCAGTTCACGGTCCAGCAGGGCTGTGGTGGTGATCTCTCCTGAAACACACAGGGAATCAGATCAAAAACATGTTAAAAAACGCACCAACTGGGGGCATCCAAATGATGGGCAGGTGCCATTACAAAGCAGCTTCTCATGTCAGGATGAATTGAGTTAAAAGTCAGAGTGAATCAGCTCAGTTTTACAAACAGCTCTTTAATGTCTCCAGACTGAGTGGTAGGGAACACAATGTAAGGACAACGCAGCCATTATGTGAATATCAACAAAATAAAGAGCTGTAAAAGAAAAATCTAAAAAGGTATTTCACACACAGATCTAAAAGAGACGCTTAACATTTTCATTTTAAAGCAAAAATTATATAGAAGAATCGTTTCAGTCAAATTGAAATTAAAATCTGAATCAAATTTACTTGTCTGTTATTTAGAGAAAATAAAAGAAGCAAAATACACTGTACACTTGTACAATAAGGGCTACATGCACATGTGCATACACGCACACTCACACACACACACACCTGAGCGCGAGTTGAGTCGGAACTGAGAGGAGCCCTCCAGGGAGTAGATGAGCGAGGCCTGGCCAAACTCCCGGGAGGCGTCCAAATCAGTAGCATTCACAAGCAGCACAGTTGCCCCTGTAGAGGAGAGGGAGGGAAGAAGGGAGTAAGACAGAAAGAAAGTTACGACTCACAGAGTGGGAGAACGAAGGGGGAAAAAATGAACTGAGACGGAGTCATGGCGAAAATATGTGAAGTCTAGTAAAGAGGGAAGACAGACAGAGACAAGCTGCAGAGACAGACTGAAATGGCATTCACAGAGCTAATTTCTTCACCGCCCCCATCCGCAGCTCAACTGATGGCATGGCAGTGAGTGGGTTTATGGATTAGTGGATTATCAGTTTGTTTGGCACAGCCCATACTTGGCACCGTCCTGATCAATACCCAGGCAGGCATGGGGATGAGAGGCTAGCCAGAGCCGCAGGGCTAGCCCTGAGCTCAGCCTTGTAGCCCAAGCCTTAGGCCCTCAGCTCAGCCGAGCTCGGCCAAGTACTTTAGCCGGAGTCCTCTAAACCTCAGCCCTGGCCTGAGCTGTGTGCTCCTTCAAATCAGGGCCCGAAACACATAAAGTGTCCAGCGTCTGTGTGCTAGAGCTCAGAGAGAGAAAGGGGCGGTCAAATATCTCATTTCCCTGTAGCGACAGAAACCAATCTATTGTCTGGGATAAAAGAGACTTTTGAATGCATGCATGAGAATGAATATAGCAGCCAGTGATTTTGCCTTGAATAGGCAACACCCTGCATTCTTACTGAGCATTTTAAAACATAATGCAAAATCACAACAAATAAGACAGTAGAGGCCAGAGAGTAAAAAAGATAAAACATTAAAAATATGCCCCCAAGAAAGCAAAGCTATTGAATACGCTGATAGTAAGGCAATTCAAGTAAGAGAGAACTCTCCTGTATGTGCAACACACTGAGCTGTTTGGAGCGCTGAAGAGCTGTGTTGGTTGTACACACCAAAAAACGCGTTCTAGCAACTAAACTGTAACTCCAAATGTACAAATCGACTCACCAGCAATAATGTTCTCTGGGATTTTCACGATGTAGGACAGCTTGCTGAACTCTGGTGGGTTGTCATTTTCATCCTGGAGGTATAAACATCAACAACTGCTCAAATCAATGAGCTAAACAATGTGAAAATGCAAATGATGCTTTAAAAAACACAACTAAAAAGGGTTTGAAGCTGTCAACACACATTAGCACTGAAATTAACATATGTGGGAATTAAAAGATTGAGGAGGAAATGTTTTAGATAGTAAAACACCATATCTAGACAGTTTATTCAACAGTAAATGCAATTAGATAAACTAACTAACTCACTAGTGCAGACTACTGGGATCACACAAAAACTGAATGATAGACAAGGAAATCAATCAAAACATTATTATTTATGGAATTCCCCTAAAACAAACAGTGATCAAAACCTGTAATTTGACAGAATGGTGGCACCGTGGAACAGCATCCACTGTCATGTGGACTTCCCCAAAGCATTTATATTTCTCACAACCTCCCACTCATTGAATTAGACTATTTCACACCAACGCATCCAGTTGTGTGGCTATTTGCAGAGAGGCTCCCTACTGTTTGAGCTGCTGAGAAATGTTAACACTTAAACAACAGTCACTGGCACCATTATCTATCTGGGCTCTGGGTGTTACACTGGTGCAAAGCATTGTGTGTGTGTATTGCTGCCAGTGACTGATAAACCCCTGTGGTGTGAGTCATGACACTGTGGAGGACAGAGAAAGTGATACGGAGACATAGAGGGAATACCGAATTGTGCACATCTCTCCCTGTTGGATTTTTGCATTCTTACATTGATCTCTTCCTTGTTTCACACAGCATTTCTCCCTCATGTAGAACATATAGAGATATTCTTTCTGGCCTTGCATATCAAAGAATATTCCAGCTGGATTAATCTATTCTATACCGTCATTTTTTCTTTTATGACTAAAAAGGTCCATGTATAATGGATGTCTATCAGGGGAAATAATCTTAGAGTCAGTACATAAACTGTTTAGGAGCTCTGGTTGCTCATTATACTTTTACTGTTGCATTTATAGGATGGTATAGTATCTTAGCAAGGATCAACATGCATGTCAACGATTTAAAAGTTAACAGAAAAACCAAGGAACAGACAACATCATTGAAAGGATAGCAATACATGATCTGCTGCACAGTGTGTTCACCATATTTTCATCACAGAGGGTTTAGATTAGTTCTATCATCTATAGGTCAATCTATACTATCCATGTGTCCCAACTTTTACTGTACAGACAATAAATAATTTCTGTACAGAAATTTGTGATCTATTGAGAGCGAGTCTGAAGGCAAGCCTTGCCTAAAGACTTTTGTTTTAAAAACCAGACCCCTAAATACTCTAAAGGGATGCAACACGTCATCACTAATAGTGATAACACCCAGCTGTGTGCTAGTGCTGTATTGTAGGAAGGCAAAAAGCTGTGGTTGATCATGTCCCAAACAAACACGACAAAAACTATCTAACTACTATTATTTGACTTCTTATGCGTATCACGTCATGTCACATTTTACATCACTGATAATTTAGACATCAATATAGAAAAACATATTATAAGTTACAAATTTAATAAAATCACCCATGTAACAGTGCATCATATCATGACATGGTCTTTTACACATGAGAAAACAGATTTACAGAAGGGTCAAAATTAAAAGCAACAGAACCAGCAGCAATATCTTTTTTTTTTTAAGTCTTTAGTATGTTAAACCAACTCTGAACCACTGTCTCTCTGTCTGTGTGTGTGTGTGTGTGTGTGTATGTGTGCAGATGGCTGTGGCTGCCTAAAAATAAGACATTTAGCGATAAGACTGACAAAAGCAACTGAACTGGAAGCTCAGATGGCTGCACAGTCTGTGATAAAAATGCAAACAAAGCTGTAGTCAGACATGGATCAGAAGGTACTCATAATAAGACAAAAAAAATGGAACGCAATATGGAAGTTAAGTCAGAGACATGTGGAACAATCTAGCACAAGCAGCCCAACACCTGTCAAACACTGGATCAGCATTTAAACAAATGAAAGACAAGTTTTTCTTTCCTCAGAATATCTGATGTAGCAGCTCCACAAGTTCCTCTGGGGGCACAAGTCTAAGGCCCTAAAGTTTTTCAGAGTCACATCTCAGATCATGCCTGTGAACGTGGGGAGACTGTAAGGATTTTGTCACAGGGTGTGTCTGTCTGCTGCGGAACCAAGAGAGTCATTAGATACTTTCTGAAAAAAACATCCAACTTTGAGGATTTAAAAGTCTGAATTAGAAACATTTTCAGGCAAGAGGAAAAGAGTTATCAACAAACAAGTTTTTAGCTTTTTAAGCACCTCTCTTGAAGCAAAAAACAATCACTGTCACATAATTGGGAAGGTTCAAAGGATTTTTACACTAACACTGACAGTGAAGACAAGAATCTTCTGTCGAACTGTATAAAGATTTCGGTAGCTTTAATCAGGGTATTGACAATAAATAGAAACACAAAAGGCATGAACAACAGAGAGCTGCAACATACACCAGTAAACATGAAGGAGACTCCATTACACAGCAAGCTGGAGATGATTATAAGGGATCAATTCATGTCCTGGACTGTACTAGTTTTTATGCTTATTACCAGCCACAACTGTGTTGGTGTGGTTTTGATTGATTGAAGTGTTTATTTCGAATATGAAAACATAATAATAAAAAAAGAGAATGAAACAAAGAATAAGACAAAACATTTAAACGAGATATAGAATATATATTCGTTTTCACCTTCTTCCCTGTGTGTGTGTATGGCGGTTTTGACTAATTTGGCAGGTGTTCATTTGTCTGTGGACAGATTTTGTCACTGTAACAGTGTCAGCTGTGAAAATGCAGTAATGAAACTTTACGAGTGTGTGGTTGACATCAGGATGAAGGTCGTGTTTGAAGATAGCTGGCTCTGTAATGCTGTGGTAATGTCATATGAGTACTGAGTGGCAGCTGGCATTCTATTTATTAAAGATGGATTCACATTTATTCAAAACATTTGATTTTACAATGCTTTCCCCAATCAGTGCATGCATTTAATTAGAGGTTGAGAGTGTTGGTGAACTACATTTATATACATTTTATATTAAAATCCCGATCAATCCACACTCACCACCCCATAGTGACAGCACAAACCCAGAATTTTAGATTTCTTTGTAAATTAATCAAAAAAGAAAAACTAAAATGTCACGTGAGCATACGTTTTCAGACCCTTTACTGCGACACTCCTGTAGGTCATTCAGATGCCGTCAATTTCTTTTGTTCATCTTTGAGATGGCTCTACACCTTCATTTGAGTCCAGCTGGGTTGAATTAAATAGTTTGAAGGCGCACACCTGTCTAAATAAGCCCTTACAGACTTGTCCAGATCTGTGCTTCAGTCTCTGAGCTCAATTAATTAATTAGCAAAAATTTCTAAAATTCTGGGTTTGTGCTGTCATGATGGGGTAATGAGGGTAGATTGATGAGGAACAAAATGATTTTTTTCAATTTTAACATAAAGCTGCAACATAACAAATGGTGAAAAATTGAAGGGGGTCTGAAAACTTTCCGTACCCACTGTATGTATAAAAACCGAGTTGTTTATGTTTCTGTAATTCTTACAGCCCCCCAGTCTGAACAGGACAAAAAAACAAACAAACTGACATGCTCTGCTGGTTTTGGGATTTGGTCAGATTGTCCTGACCTCTGTGACCTCTGTAAAAAAAGATGGAGTTAAACTGGACTGGCTGGCCTCTGACTCTGAAACTCTTTTTGTTTCTGAGAACATTTATCCAACCCTCTGATCCATATCAATGACATTAAACATCAAATAACATCTACTAGTGGATTTATATCAATAAAAACACAGCCCTCAAGTGGTTTGCTTTACAAATGTCTTCCTCTTAGTGATACTGTGAAATCAATATGAACCTCATCATTTTTTTACAGATAAAGTAGCACCTCTGAATATTTACTATATGTACTGATCGATCTCTATTGATGACAGTGGTGATATAATTACATTCATAACAACAGTTTAATATTAGCAGGCTATATTAAGGGTGATAATAAAGATTCTATTCTATTCTTCTTTTATTTGTTGCCATTCTTGCCTTTGTTGTGATACAATAGGGAGAGACGGGACAGCCAGAGAGAGAGAGGGAGGATGACACAAAGTGAAGGGCTGTAGGTTGGAGTCACACCCATGGCTGCTGCAGTAATATGTACACTACCAGGTGAGCCATATGATTGTAAACTTTACACCTACCACAACATGCTGGCATTTTCAAAGACAAGTGTATGGTCATTGTTATTAAGATGGATTGTGCCCTGAAGGTTCAGACAAAAGTTGGTAATGTTTATTATTTAATTCTGTTTTAGATGTGATCGATCATAAAAGCAGCTTCTTAAGTGTGTATATATGTCTGTCACCATGTGTATGTCGCAGAGTTGCACTTACAATAACTTCCACTGTGACAGTGACGGTGCTGTTCAGGGCTGGGTTTCCACCATCTTTGGCCATTACAGTCAGATAGATCATCCCTTTGGGAACCTGTTCATAGTCCAGAGGCCTGGTCACACTGATCACTGGTGAGGAAGGGATAAACATGGAGAAAGGTGAGGTCGATTTTGTGATCTATAGTGACATCACAGCTCAGTTACGTTTTAGGTCAAATAGCAAACAACCAAAAAATAAAACAGAACTGAGTACAACAGTACTGTAACTGAGACTGAAATCGCCTGTGTCAAAGCTTGTGGCATCATGCTCCTGGAGGTGAGTGTACCTGCGTAGCCCTCCACCATGACAATGCTGAAGAAACTGAAGAAGGCTGAGGCTGAAGTGATGGTGTATGTCAGGAAGTTGTTGGGAGGAGAATCCTCATCTGTAGCCTGTGGGTGGGCAGACAAGGGTGGGGGAGTGGAGGATGGTGGTTCCTTTAGCACATGCCTCAGTGACAGTCAACAATCCACAGAGAGGAAGTTTTGAGTGAGTAAGAAAACATACAAGGTGACAGGACAGATGCTGCAGTAGACAGTGCTTTAGTGCATGTATACGTGTATGATTCCACAGCATGGGTGCGTGTGTGTCTGTGCATGTGTGCAGCCAGGAAGCTGTCAGTCAGAGATGGCATATTATTGGACAGATTAAGGCTGATTCTGGCTATTAGTGACACAGACGTCAATACTGGATGAACACCAACTGAGCCAAGACAAGCCAAGCAGGCAGAGGACAGATGAAACCAGACTTTACAGGGCTAATCCAAAACAACAATGATGACACCCCCTCATTATTCTTGAGTTGGCAGGAACTTAAACACGAGTCCTCCGGCTGTGAGGAGAGTCTACTGGGTCTCACTGGCATCATTAGAGGCTGGACAGGTTGTCAGAAACACTTACTTATATCTCTCTATAACATGCATAGGTCTACTCTTTGATTTAATGCCAAAATATGTTGAGTAAGCAATACCTTTCTTCCCCCACAGCCGAGTAAGCTGTGTTTTTATCTTCCAGACTTCTTCCTATATCACGTTTCAACAAACACTTTCATATTAGATTGTCATTTACCACTCAAAGGTAAGAAAAGTTAGAGGGACAGCAAATAGATGAGCGGCAAAGGGAGTAAAGGAATAAGAAGTGTGGAGAAATTGGAAAAAAAAAGGTTTAGCTTTTAGAAAGCGTAAGTACTGTAGGAGGCACACACCTCCCAGGCATTGTTTGGAAAAAGAAAGAAGCAAACAGCTGAAAAGCCTCTCCCTGCTTTGTCTCTAAACACATCCTGTCCTTATGTCTATTTCAGTCGTTTTCCTCTTTTCTCCTTCACCGCCTGTTTTCCCAAGTAGCATGTGCATAGGTGTGTGTGTGTGTGTGTGTGAGCGTATGTTAGGTTCCGGGGCATATCGCTGACACACAGAATTGTGTGACTGGCTTAATATCAGCAGCGCTTAAAGTTAGCTCAGACTAATCAAACAAGGGGAGCCAAGCATTGAGCCCGGTCCTCTGCTCAACTGCCACAGCGTGAACATGAGCCACCGCGGTGCACTGGGCCAGGGTAAGTCACAGCTGTACCTACTGCCACAAGGGACATTGTAGCATTTCTCTCCAGAGCTCAATCAAAGGAAACGCTGAGCCATTAGTTACCATTGTGCCTGTGTACCTCTGCCTCTCGTGTGGCAGTGACTGATGACCAACACACCAGGGCAACCTGTTCCCCACACAAACACACCACTGCATGATTATAGTAAAACAGAGGGGAAAGGGAAGAAAGAGGAGGAGGGCAGCAAAACCAAAGGCTGTGGTATATGAGTCATGATGAGAACCTCTGTGGAAGGTGTAGTTTGTTTATTATCGATCAATCTAAAATCAATAACCCTCCTTGAAGAATGTGTGTGTTTTTAGTCTCACCCTGACTCGTGCCACTGGCTGGACCGCCTGTTCGTTCTCTCTCAGGGAGCCCACGTACGCCTCCTTCTGGAAGAGCGGCGCGTTGTCGTTGACGTCCAACACGTTCACGCGGATCCTCCCCGTCGTCTCCTCGCCGCCACCGTCCCTCGCAAGCACGGTCAGCGTGAAACGCCGCATCAATTCATAGTCCAGACTGGCCCGTAGGATGACCCAGCCTGTCTCATCATCCAATGAAAACCTAGGAAATAAAAGACAAAGAAAAAAGTGAAATTAAAAGGCAGTCTTTTATGACACCATTTTCTCATTATAAAAATGTGTTTCAGTTTGTGTGCTCATACATTATAACAATGTATTAAAGATGAATGCTATAAGAGGGAAATCATTAACACTCCACAGACATCAGAGAAAAAAGAGAGAGGGCGTGGTTGGTTTTTACTGTTGAGTTTCTTGTACTTCTTTTATCTGCTAATAAAATATGCTGAATAGTTAATAGCTTCTTATAGAGGCTTTATAAAAGCCACACTACAGTGCATCAAATGATGAGTGTTCAGAATCTTTCTACTTCAAATTCAACAAATGACAAAATAAACCGAACAGAAACACTTGGTTAATGTGAGTGTGTGTTTTTCCGGGTCTGTGATTGTGTGTATTCGTGGCCTGAAGGGAGCAGATGTAAAGAAAAGTGCCAGATATCGTTGTAGCTCAGCTGTCTCTGGCCAGGCTGCGTGGCACAAACAGTGCAGAACAACCACAAGTGGCCAGATACATGAAAGATTGATGCGGCTGTATGTGTGTGTGAACAGTTTAGGCCGAGTACGTCTGTGAAACTGTGTCTTACTGATCTGGCTCGTCGCTGAAGTAGTAACGGACAACCCCAAATGTTCCTGCGTCTCCGTCTGTAGCCTGTAGAGAAGATGGGGAGAACAAGTTAATTATCAAAATCACATTCATCTCCTTATAAGGTTTAATAGCACATTCAGCTTCTGTTGACCATTAGTTTTGCTTTTCCACCTCGCTTCTTTTCTCTTCGCTTCACCTGTTAAATTTTCTCTTTGTTCTCCTTCAGGATTACTATGCAAATGTATTTCATGAAGGGGGGGGCAAATAATATGCTGAACTCTTCAATCAAGTCGTTACTCTTAAGTGTGTCGCCTATTTCGAATGCTACTGTGAAGACTGACGTGAGGGAAGTTCATGCTGTACTGATAGTCACCACGGGCACACAGTGGCAGCCACAAAGTGCTGTGACTTGGTTCATAATGAGTGAAATGAAATTGTGATTTTATGACAATTATCAGTAATAACAGTTTCTTTTCATTTGTGTTTATGAACCGTCTATTCCTGTTTTGTGTGTGTGTGTATGTGTGCCTGTGTGAGGTTAACAACACTATATCTTCTGACATGACTGCATAAAATAATCTGTCATGTCTGAGTTTTGCGTTTCTTAAGTTTCTCACTCCAACAGCTGCCTATGAATGTATGACTTGATGATAAAACATGCAAGCCACGCTTCACTCTCTGGAGGTGTTGACTGGATTAAATCTGATGGGAGAACGGATACATTTTCCTCACCCACATGACCTGCTGCTGCCTTAAAAGCAGCAACAGCTGCTGTCATATGTTTTGCAGATAAAAAGGGGTGTCAAACTAATGCCACATAAAGAACAACACTTTCAGGAATCTCGGGCTTTATGAAATGCCACGTTAACACAATCTGTCTTTGTAAACACATGTGTGCCCCTGTGCGCGCACGTACTGGCGTGTACACATGGGGTGTTGTGTTGGCGCTGATGGATCGCGGCTGGAGAGGCTGTTGTAATAGAGTTTCACTCCAGTGGCTCTGCAGTCAGTTGAAGGGCCAAACGTGTCTGCAGTCTGCTCTGTCAACCACAGTGCCGGTCACTGTGATTCAGCGATGCCCTGATATCAACCTCAATTTGTAGGCCTGTGCTTGTGCCCATGTGGTTGCAACATGCATTTGAAAATGTACTTGAGAAATTTGAATTTTAATGTGTTGAAAAATATCTGCTTTTGCATCTGTATATGTGTGTGAGGCTGCATACAAAGGAGAATGGATTAAAATATGTCTCACTTAAAACTGAACTGTTTGTTTTTTTGATATATGTGTACAATTAAGTGTGTTAGGGAATATCTATGCCTTCTAAATCAGATGCACTTATGGATACGTGTGTGTCTGTGTGTGTTGCTTCTCACAGATGGAACAACGGCTGCGGCTATCAATGTGTTTTTTCCCCCCTTTCTAAAAATTACACCATGCTGTTTAGCTGAAGCCCGTAATTTCACACAGAGCCTCCACCACATCGTCCTGGACGGTGAATCAATGTTTCTTTTTAATGTCCAAATGGCCCTCGCTTTGTTGTCAAGTGCACTGAAGCACATCCTGCTCAGTGAGCAAAGAGCAGGACACTAAATACTTGTGACTCCAGTCAGGTTCTTTTATTAACCCTTTTCATCTACTGTGTCTCCATGACCTCATCATTTAATGCCACTCAGCTCATTCCCCTCACTCTTAAGCATTCTAACCCATCCCTCCCTCATCCTCCTGCAACTCCTACTCTTCCTTCTTTATCTTTCCCTTTTTCCCCTCTCTCTTTACCGCCCTTTCCTCTCTGCAACCTGAGCTCCGCCTTCATTTCCACTGTCTCCACTGTCTCCACTCTCCTCTACATATCTCCCTTGGCACACTCTTCCCCCTTGACGCCTCTTTCCCTCCTTTGCTCCCTCTCTCCCAGGTGACTGACAGGCCCATAAGTGTTCCAATGATAGTGGTGGGGGTGTTACCGTGACAGCTATCGAGGCAGTGACAGGAGCCAGGCTCAGCCTTGGAGCTAATACTGCCTCTGTTTCCATAGCCAAGCCCCTCTTGCCACGTTGGTGAGGGGAGAGAAAGAGAAAAAGAGAGAAAGAAAGAGAGAAAGACGATAGCCATCTCCCCTCCACCTCCCCAAGAATCATTCACCGACTCACCCCCTTCCTACCAAACAATCACCATGACAGTGCGGCACAGTCACTTTGCCAACTGCTTGCCAAAGACTTTCAACTTCAGACACAGAAGGCCCCGCAGCAGATGGATGGTCAAGATTGGTCAGGGATTTGCTGTAATTTAAAATCATGGGGCTGGATTCCCTGACACGAGGGTACTGTACATGTGCCCCTGTCACCATGGCAGCTTAAACTTTTTTGGGTTGGGGAGTTGGAAGTGTTGGAGAAGCTGGTGAGGTGGGTTGCAGAGAGAGAGAATGTGTCTGCAATTTAATTAGGAGAGAAATGACATGGAAATAAAGCCGGGCAATGTGCCTAACTAATGCGCCCAACAACCTCTCTTACATAAGTATTTAAAGTACAAAATGAGCAACAAAATACATAAATAGTTTTCATGCCAAATAGCTAAACTAATGTATTCATAAAACATCACTTTTTTATGGACTCTCAAAAACACCTGAAAAGAATCGAGTTACAGGAATCAAAAGAAGTATGGAGGACACACTTTGCTGTGAGTGCTTGCTCTTGACCAAGATTGTGTGAAACCATTTTAGTTGATTACCTGTTCTCTGACTGTCAAGACACCCAGAGATGAGATAATGGCAAAATGTTGTGTAGATAAATACAAGGCCCAGACTGCAGTGGTGAAAACCTCCCGTGTGCTAAACAGCCGAGCACCAAGGTATCAGAGTTAGTGTTCTGATCAAAATCCAAACTAAGTTGTTAAGGAGTTTCTGCACAAAGAGTCAGTGCACTGCTGATTGCCAATATAAACTCTGCAAACCCTAGGGACCTCAGGCAGTAACTACAAAAGAGAAATTAGTTCTCAGTTGACCAGTTTGGTTAAATGATGTGTTTCTTCCCATCAGAGAGGAGAAGCCGGCAGGCAAACACAACGGTGTGTGTGGTATTGATGTGGCTGTACCTGTGTACCGGTGCGCTCATTTGTGTGTCTGCATGCCTGTTAATGCAAGTGTGACTGAATATGTGTGCTGATTGGATGCATGTACTGAGGTGTTTGTGTATGCAAAGCATAGCGTGCATGTAGGTGCATATGTTTGTGTGCGTGTGGAAGGGATACACATGGACAGAGATGCACAGTGTTTCCAGGTTCATTCTTGAGGTATATAAATATGCACCCCAACCACTTACAGTATAAACTCCCATTATCACACTCAATTGAGAAAGAGAAAGCAGAAATGAGAGCTTCCCCTCACTGGTGACAGGAAGACAGGGGTAGTTTGTGTGTGTGTGTGTGTTGTTAGGCTAGGGTTGAGTTGAGGGGGTACAGGAGCAGATTATCAGCCCAGCTATCTTGTGGACAGCAAGGGAGGTTAAAGCTGCACAGGCTTTTCTATCTTGAGTGAGCTGGAATTTGAATTGATTGGCTCCTAAAATTGCTTTTTCTGCAGGAGCTTTGAGAGGCATAGAAAAGGAAACCAATTACTGGCTGTCAAAGCCTGCTGTCAAAATAGAGATGACCCTCAATCCAAACACAGACAACCTCCTGTGTCTTAGTGTTTCACACCTAAACACAACCACATAGAATATATAATAAACACACATTCACACACACACACACACTCCACCAGAGTGAAGATGTCCAGCTTCTGACAATCATTGTGGGAGAGAGAATGATAATGGAGACGGTTGCGGCTCCTCAGCTCTGGTTAGCTCCACTCATGCGTGCTCTTTTAAAGGCTCCGTGTCTCACTCTCTCACATTTTCAGTGTCCACAAGCAGCTCACAGATCAAGGCTTCCCAATGCCACACAGGTCGGATGCAAAGAACAGTTACATCTGCACCCTTTTGTGTTAACGCTGCATCTTGTGCTGAGGCACAAAGCTGAACATCCTAATGTCATATGACTCACAACATGCTGTATGCATTTGTGTATTTACACAGTGCTTCGTATCAGCAAAATGAAGTGTCTCAGGATCAGCAGTGTGGAAGTTTGCTGCTGCTACTGAACTCACAGACGCTGTGGGGAAATGGAAATTCAAGTAAATAATTCTCTGCAAATAATGTTCAATAATAATCACTTAAAAAATATTCAGTGAAAAGATTGTTGTAGATTCATTAGAAAGGTTAACATTTTCTCAAGACTGCCTTAAAGCAACACTGACATGCCTGCACATTTATAGCTATTGATCGCAGTAATTGTCCCTCTTGTCTGGCCATGGAGACACCCACTCCCAACATTATTTCATTGTATGAGATGACAAATTAAATTCACTGTTCTTGGTCTCTCTGAAGCCTTACAGCAGAGCTTCAGAATGCAGTTTTACACTGAACTGTGGATTTGGCCCTTTCCATTGGGCTTCTCCTTAAGTAAAATGGATTTAACTGATCATGCGCTTAGCTTTGAAAAATTGATTCAAAATGTGTTGGGGAGGACAAGAGTCACTGAACAACTAAAGACTGAAAAGAAGAGGTGCTGAGAACATGACCTTAAGTAGCTTTTTTGTTTCTTATGGTGTTGGTCTTCCCCCTGCTCTCATTGACTCTCGGGCTCTGTTTCTATGTACACAAATTGCCATGGGACTGTGCAGAGCCTGTTTGTACTTCTGATCAATACGACAGAGCCGAGCAGCAGCCTGGAAAATGCACTGAAACTCTGATGCCACACTTGGGTTTTCCCCCGAGATGTGTCCAATTAATGATCATACATCATGAGCAGCCTCTCGTGGGAACACTCCT
Source organism: Selene dorsalis (assembly GCA_900303245.1). Lineage (NCBI taxonomy): Eukaryota > Metazoa > Chordata > Actinopteri > Carangiformes > Carangidae > Selene > Selene dorsalis. The sequence continues at coordinate 72,034 of OMNW01034783.1, read as the reverse complement.
GTGACTAAACTAATGTGGGTGAATTTATACGTTCAATACCGAACAAATGCGCGTGGAGCTAAAGGTGCGTGAAATGATGCAAAACCTCAAAACCTCATCAGGGGAGGACAAATAAAAATCACTCACCTACCTGGATCAAACAAGGACCCACTCACATCTCTTGCCAGTCCCCCAGCTGTGACCTAGAGCACCTGCAGGGGTTGATGGGAGCTGTGTGTGTTTTTACTGCGGACACTTTAGCGTAATGGCGTTGGCGAATGTATGTTTATGACTACTTTATTTCTCTAAACCATTAACAAGCAGGTGGGGGTGCTCACAGCGACTGCTGCCCGCCGACAGGATTGAACAGGCTGTTTCGATTATCTCCTGACCACCGAGATAACAGCGAGACAGAGGGAGAGCAGGAGAGAGAGGAACAACACTTTTTAACAATGTGTACCTTTGTACGAGTGGAGCTCAATAAAGTGGAGTGGATGTCTTTAAAGTACACTGTGACAGCTCGCAAGATAAATTCTGTAGTTTGCATGCATGCACAGCCACTTTATAATTATTCTAAACACATGTGAAACACTTGGAAAAAGCAGCTGCTACCTTTGCAATAGTAAGAAAAGAGTTGGAGAGAGAGAGAGAGAGACGGAGAGAGGAGTGTATTGTGGGCATAATCTGGAGATAGTTTGAGCTGCCAGTGAAAAGACTTAATGCAGAGCTCTCTGGCTGGTAGCTTCACTCTGCCAGCAGGCCTCGGTCCTCCCCCTCTGTTTCTGTCTCTCTCTTTGCCTCTGTCCTCAGTGATGAAGAAATGAGATTAGCACAAGCGCAGGAAGGATGGAGAAAATGATAAAGAGTAAAGAGTGCAATACATCCAGTCACTGAATATAAGGGAGAGGACAAAGCAAGCATGTGTGGATGTATATGGTATCTGTTGTATGGTTAGGTGTTAAGGGATGTAAAGAAATAAACCAATAAACATTTTTAGTTCTAGCTTCTCAATTATGATGATTTTATATTTTATATCAACGGAAATTGACCATCTTTGGTTTTTGAAAACAATCTGGAAATCTCATCTTGGGCTTTGTGCAATTGCAATGGACATTTTTCACTATTAACACATTTTTCTAGACAAACAGATTCATCAAGTCGCTGAGAGAAGAGCTGTCAGATTGAGCAATAAGGAAAATAATCATTAGTTATAGCCCTAGTTGTTTTATCTGTGATGGTAAGGACATCTTTTGACTATTCACTGCTGCAACACAGTGATAAAGAGCATTTTATAAAATCAGTATCACCTGAAAGAAAAAGATAAACAGATGACCAACATCTGACAGTAAACAAACCTTGGAAAGGTTCAGGCTCAGGTCCCACCGATTCATCCTCTGACCAGCACAACCTTTTACATCCTGTCTCACAATGTCACAACATGCTTGATAAATACCCCATTATTAACAGTGACTTGGTGTCAGCTACCACTAGCAGGAGAGAGCCGGGCCTCACCCCTTTTATTAGAATAATGAATTATAATTAGTGTTGTGACTATTACCCCATAAAGGCCTGTCGAAACAGAGGTGGTAAAGAAACATCTTCCACTCTGTAATTTATAACCTTCTGCTGGAAGCATTTATCACTGTGGCTTCGCCCTCAAACATACGGCATCTGCACAGAGACTGTAAAACACACAGCATGGCACTGGTAGAAGGCGTAGACCTTCACCCAAGAACAACACTGAATCTGATCTACTTGATAGAAGAAAGACTAGAAAAGAAAAGTAAGGTAATCTGTCCTTCTATATGCATGTTCGACCTGCACGCATCCTCAACATACATATCCTCTGAGAGACTGATGTGTAGACAGAGCTAGACAGAGTGTAATCCAAGCAGAAACAGACAGGGAACCACACAGTGAATCAATGCAACACCTGAAAACCATTAGCAATCTAATGGTAAAACGGAGAGAGGGGAAAAAACAACAATAACTGAGGGCATACAATAAATAAGAAATGAAAGAAGGCAAATTTTCTGAAACCCAAAGAGAGAAGATCAGAGCGATTACGCTGATACGAGCAGCTGCTGGTGTCTAAAGTCTCCAGGGTAAGGAAGAGACAGAAAGAGAGAGAAGGGAGAAAAGGACCCAGACAAAAGAGTAAATCACAATAAATATTTATAATGATAAGTAATGCTGCGGACCATAAATATTAAACAGCCACTGCCTCTGTGTGAGTGTGTATGTGTGTGTACTTGTATGTTAAGCGTAGGTATCCACAGGGATGCAGGAGAGGGCACTGAGTAATGCATTGACTAACATTGTACATAAGCTGCGATCAGATGAGCTATGAATATTAACCTAAACAAAGCATTTCAATTGCATTATCAGATTGCTTGTTGGGCACTTTTTAAAAACAACTGGGAACCAACGTGCATAATTTCAATTAGCATAGGTATAAAGTATTATATAAACATTATCCAGACAGACCCCACCCTCTTTACATACAAACCACCTCCACACCCATCACTGATAGTGAGCACAACTGCAGGGACACTTAAATGCTGAGGAAACAGCAATGTCCCAAACTCTCCAAAGTAAGAGAAACTATTATCACTCTAATAATCTTAATTTGAAGATTCTCTCTGCTGTTGTTGGCATGATATACATGAAGTCCATTTACAAGGGTCATTTCCTCATTGCCCTAAAATGACCATTTTCTAAGACTGTGTGCATCACTCTTTTTTCACTATGGCTCACTTTCCACGGCAAGACTGTCTTATGATAAGAGTTGATCTCAGTGACTAAAGACTAAAATACACACATGTGCAACAGTGACAAAAGGTGACCTTCAACACTACCTAAAGAAACAGATTTTGGGAGAGGTGTTTAATTTCTTTCTTTCTAAGAGCTAAAGGAGAAGATTGATATCACTCAGCGCACTAAAGAGTGAAGCAAGAGCAGGTATTGAAAAAATGGAAGCAGGGGGAAATAGCTGTCTTGGCTTTGTCCAGATGTAAAAAGAAATCCTCCTACTGTACCTGTACATCCAGAGTTCACTCATCAAGGCAAAATGTAAAAGAAAACACATATTGTGGTTTTACAGGAGGTTCATGGTACAGACATGAATGTGATGACAGTGGTGAAAAGTGAGTGAGTGAGTGAGTGAGTGAGTGAGTGAGTGAGTGAGTGAGTGAGTGAGTGAGAGAGAGAGAGAGAGAAGGGCCACAG